>PVKM010002647.1:36775-63319 GCA_004027735.1 Carollia perspicillata | reverse complement strand
CTGTGGGGCCATGACTGTGACTGCCGCCGCCCATCGGATCTGTCAGCAAGACCTCAGAGGACCTGGACGGGGTGCCGCGGGGCACCGCAGGGAGCGGCTCCTTGACAGGAGCAGGGGGATGAGCACCCCCTACCCTATTGCCTAACCGAGCGCTCTTTCATCGCAGTTTTCTCCGCCTGTGGACGGCGGTCTTTTCGTATCAAGAAAGTTAAGGTCGGCGGAAACTGAGGACCTGGAGTAGGGGGGTTCCTCCTGTCCGTTGTGCGGGACCCAGCCCAATATATTGTCACTGAAGCTAAAACGTGAGATGCCCTAGGCATGTGAGTTTCACTATGCAGCACTCTGGCTCTGAACGCTTCGGTCCGGGCTGGGGTAGCACTGACCGCTTTAACAATTTGGGACAGATGGGGAGGGGGCAGACTTTTGAGGTTTTAGCGGACTCCTAGGGAAGATGCTAGACTTTTGATTTTTGCTTGTGATTTTTGTCATTTGCTCTTACGGTGTTGTCCTTTCTTGGGGGAGGGGGTCTTGGGTGAGATGAAAGATGGTGCTTTGAGCGTGCAATTTCCTTTCTCTTTGCAATTTCCCCGAGTCGCACTTTTCTTAGAAGACTTTTCTTCTCCAGCCTTTGAAACATGTTGCGTGGAGAAAAACAGTCAGTGCACCAGTAACGATGTTTTTCCTCCTGAAAAGTTTTTACCCGGACAATTTAGCGGTCATTTTGCAACCCCCACTTTTTTCTTGGGAACTCTCTTCACTCTGAGGTGTAGGGAAGAGGAATGTATTTATCATTTACTTTAGTGATTTATTTTTTTAGCTCCTAGTTTCCACCAGTTCTTACTCGACAACTTGAATGATTTGAGCCAGTGATGGCTTTAAGTTAATACTTTATTGACTTTCACCTTTATAAATATTTTGGATTTTGAATCCTTTTCTGCGGTGAAGGCGGCACTAGATTAACCCTTTGCCGGCGCGATATTTTGCATGTGGGATGCACGGCTCTGTGTTGAGAACACGCAGGAGATGGTTTTGCAACAGCTATTCGGTTGTTCCCAAAGAGGAATAACGTTGCAGGGGAACCGCAGCTACACTCTGTTCTGGGTCGTTTGCGTAAAGTTCCCCCACCCCCGGAGTTGATGTAACGATTGAGTGATTTCTTATTTCTGTAAAGACTAGGGGACCCGCCCTCACAATCTTTCCCCAAAGAGAACAGGAGAGCGCAAAGTGCCGTTTTTGAAATTGTGTCTAACGGAGCTCCCAAAACACTGGACTTTTAATCACCTGATTGGCTGGAAGAAAGCGGACTGGGAGCTTTGAATGTTAAATCCTAGATTATAATACTCGACTTTACGAAAAATGATATTTTTAGAGAACCACGGAAATAATTACAAAAAGTTAACATGGGTTAAAAAAATAGCTGGTCTTCAATATTTTTTTATGAAGGAACTTAGAGTAATTCTGAGATGTATATTAAAAGAAAAATTGAGGAGGCAATTTTCGCAAAATAGTATTCTGCTGGCAAAAATCACAAAACATTTATATATCCGCCCCTGTTCTCTGTTGGTTAAAAACTGAGTGAAGCACTTGGATTTTTTTTTTGTTCTTTTGACAAAATTTTCATCGTAAAGTACATATATTTCTTAAATACAGATTGCGGGAGAATTGGGTTTTTTTACTTTGGTAAAAAGAAACTTTAATATTCTTGATGTTAAGAGTATTCCACATTGTTTACAAAAATTGGATATATTTTAAAAACTTCTAATCATATCTAGTCACATCTAATTTAAAATACATAGATTTTCTAACTCAGCTATTGCAGACGGCTTAAAACTTTATTTACAAGAAATGTATGTTGCTTAATTTATACAATACAGCAGGTGAGTATGCACAGGTGCGTATATATGATTTCATTTCTTTAATAAATATATTATGAAGAAAATATTGCATACAACAGTGTACCCAATGTGATTTATTTGGTCGGTTTTAAGTTGATTTTTAGTATTGCTTGGGGTAGCCCCGTCAGTGAATTTCTTTTTATGACCAAGCTTATCATTTCATTTACTTGCATCTTGATAAAAGTTGGGTGTGGTTTTCAAAGAAAATCAGTAAATTCACTGATAAAAAAGATAGCTCTTGATCCTTTTTAAACGTTTTTCTTTTAATTTAATAGAAATTTATATCTTTTTATGAATAGTAGTTGAACTTTTGTTACTTTGTATTCTCACTTAGGTCAAATAAGCATTGATAGGAAATATTCAAATGAAAAGATACTAAAACTTTTATAAACCTCTGCAGGACTGTAAATATAACATTAAGTGGAATAACTGAGTTTATAAACCATACTATTTTGGGCCTTTATAACACGAATTGCAATTACAGAACTCATGTTCATTACCTTTTTTTCACAGCTGTTTTATTTTTAATCATTTGATGAAAATTTCGTAGAAACTCCTAATGATTTTTTATAAAATTTGATTTGTTGAAGTTGTGGGAAACCTCTTTTCTCTTTTAAATGTAATTTTGCCTGTGATACCTGAACTAGTGTGGGTTTCGTGTGTGTGTGTTTTACTGTTTTGTTTTTTATGTTTTAATTTTCATTCATGTTATTATGTGACTTGGAGAGTTTTGAGGGTAGCGAAAGGCTTTCAAATTCTACCAGGCTGCTTAAATTTAACATACTTTTTTAATGCTTTGATTTATGATTTTTGTTTGTTTTGGGGGTCAGATGGGTGAGGATTGTTTTGCTTAATAAGCCATTTTTAAAAGAAGTGTAGGATTCCTTTGTTCAAAATACTACACCTAAAGCTTGAGAATGAACTAGCACCTAAATAAAATCCACAGCATTCAAATATGTTTCAGTTTTTATGAGATGGTAGATTGGAAGGAAGATTTTGGTTTTAGATTTGTGGGTGCAACAGTATTTATTTTTCCAACAGATGCATATAATTATTTTGTATATAATTCTAACTTATTTTCTATTGTGCTGTAAAGACTGGAAAAGTCATAATACCACAGGAATAACAATGGTGAGGAAAGGTGTTGCTGCAGTATCTCCACTCTTTTTAAAGCTGTGTTTACATATTGTAGGGGAGAGTGAATTAGAGAGGTTCCCTGGTAGCATTCATTTTCATTTGTCCTTACTAGACAAACAAAAGTACAATGTAAGACATTTAAAGGCTGTCAACTATATAAATATAGCCTTAGGTGTTTTTGTGTAACACTATTTTTTCTAATCAGATTAATACCATTTTTAATGTTTATCATGAACTAGAGAGCTAAGGATGAAAATTTCAAAATAACTTGCATATTCTGGATTCCTTGTATTATCATCTTTGTGTACTATATTTTTGTATTTTGATTTGTGGAGACTTACATATATTTTTATTCCCGTTTATTTGTTTATTGGTATGTAGAAACAGTTCAAATGTAACAAACTACTTTAATCCAGAAATGTTAATTAATTGATTGGGTTTACAAAAAGAAAAAATATAACCAGAAGACTTGTATTGGGTATTTCTTCTACATGATATATAAACTTTATCCAATTAAAAAGACCAATTAGAGTATGAATTTACAGACTTTTGAAATATTATCCTACACAAATTTCTCTCATTTAAAAAATTACTGGCCTAATGGCTCTTGTCTTTTATTTCTTTTGTTTAATGAAGCTTAATGATTCCATGTTTATTTCTTTTTAACCCTTTTTTAAAAGAAACATAATATTGATGTGATTATAATTGGAAAACACATCTTAGAAAGACTTGTCATATTTTAGAGTATTAGTGTACATGTAGTTTTGTTCTTTTTTTTATTATTATTCAGCTAACTTAAAAATACTGTGTGCCAGGTATGTAATTAAAACTCAAACTATGACTTGCTGAAATTTGGTAGACCCTCTAAGACCAAAGGAACTCAATAATAAATTACCACTTTATTTCAAATGTGTCAAAAATGATATTAAGCTGTTTTCCTTTTTTTACAAGTGACTGTTAGAGCTTCAGAGTTGCCTTAATATTATGAATAACACCAGTTGTAGGATATCGCATTACTAATATGTGTTTATCTATTTGTCTGATTATTTGCATATACAAATGGCTGTAAAGCCTTCCCAAAAATGTTGATTTCTGATGAGGAAAAGGTTTTCTTATGCCTTTTTTCCTCCTTGACTGTCCTAGAGATGTGTAAAAGATCTTCCTTTTAGAAAGATAAGTTTCAAATAAATATTAGAAATGGTATTAAATATATATGAATTTCATTCTATATACTTAATAAATTATGAGGCATTTAATATACTTTTGGTTAATCCTGTCTTTTGTACTGGAAAGACTTTCGAGTTCTAAGTATAATAATAAGCTGTTTTGTAATAGATTTGAGTTTTAGTATTTCAAGATTTCTTTTACATCATCTTTCTTTATCATCTGATTTAATATTTGTCTTGTATTGTAACTCACTTTGTTCATTATTATTTAGTATATTTTGTTTTTCTTCTATTTAAAAACTTAATATTTGGCAGAGAGTACATATTGGTGTCTATTGTATTTCTTTGGTGATTTCTAAAATTGATACCGTAATTTTTAAAGTGCTTACATATAGGAAACTTTGTATCTTTGAGGAAGATTGTAGATGTTTTAATTTTTTTAAATGTTATGCTATTTGAACTGGTGTTTGTACATTATATGTGTGTGGTTTTTGCCTTTAAACAATCAAATATTTGGTGAAAGAGGATTAAAGGTTTATTTGGTTTTCATTTCTTTTCCTAAGTCATTTTTAAGTAAAAGTGGAAAACTCAGAGCACTATGGATCACAAATAGTACATTATAAATCTTTGGTAGTTGAACAATTTAATATTTTTAATTAGTTGATTGCCACTAAATCAATAAGATACAGGTGAAACAAATTAAAAAGCTACATATATACATTTAGTTGGTTATATCACTTCTGCTTGGAAACATTTTAAAAAAAACATTGGCTCAATAGTCATCAGTTTATTACTTATATTTTAACTTGTTTAAAGAGCAAATTCTATATTTTGTCCTGTTACAATTGTAATGTCTTATAATATTTGGAAATATCAATATTATTGTTCACTCAGGCATGGCAAAAGACCAAAGCTGAAAATAATTGTAATTCATCATTAAAAATTTGATAATTTGGGGAGAAAGGTAGTTAAAAATTTCTCTCCATCCCTTGAGAGTTTTTTTAAACTGGGTTTTATGAGTTTTTAGAAGCGTAAACAAACTATATCTCTGTTGTTTTCATTATGAGTCCTCTTTACTAGTTTTCTAATACCCATTAATACACATACACTTGCACACCCCTACACTGCTTTAAAAATTAAAGCCCTAAAGAGAAATGAAGGCAGAAACATATTAATCTGATTTGTTTGAAGAGGTTTCAAATGATAAAGCATATAACAAATGTTTCTAATCAAGGTATCTCTATTTGAATAACATTATGTTCAAGTTAGTGTTTTTTTTGGTTTTTGTGTGTTTTTTTTTTAACATAGGCAAAGTTGAGGTCATTTTGAAGACCTTATCTTTGTGTTCAAGGATCCACTGTGGAACTGCAAGAGGTGGGAATCTGTTGAGTGTCTTCATACTATGATACGTGACATTTTTATTGCAGGTTTTGACCATTAGAAGAAAGCCAGTTCTGGAGAATAACCTAACCTCTTTGATTGTACATTCACATAATCCATTGAAACATATTAGGAGATTAAGATATACTAATGAATTTCAAAAGCATGCAATTTTATGTCTTTGCAGTGGCCTAAACAATTGGTAAAGCTAGAAGTTTTAGGTGAGCTAAAAATCAGTGAAGATTTATTAATATAAAAGTCATCTTGTGAAGTGGCCACGGTTGAATACTCTTGTTTATTGAAACTCCAAGTTTTTTTTATATAGTCAATTTTATCTTGTATTAGGTCCACCTCCAAGTGAATTTATTTAGCCTGAAGATAAGTATATACAGGAATTTTTTTTCCTGTAAGGTTGTTACAGTGATATATGTAAAAGAATTAAATGGTAGACTTTAAATCTTATAAAATGGAAGGCTTAAATCAAATGGAATCACAGTGCTTAGCTCTGTGATAGGTATAGTGATAGGTCAAACCTACAAAATTAAATAAAATTAATGAAAATATTTTAAGAGCTTTTAAAGTATTCCAAGTAGTAGCCTAACTAAAAGTGGCAGTTTGGTTGAAACAGAAAAACCCACTCTAAGCAGAAACTAATAGCTTCCTCATAGGTACTCCAAGTAAAATATTTAAATTGTTCATATCAAAAGTTGCAAACTTTTAAAAAGGAAATTGTAGAATGCCAAAATTTCTAATGAGTTATAGTCTTCCTCTAGAAAACTTGATAATACATCCACTTTTATAGCATATTTATTTTCTCTGATTTGGATAGTTTAAAAATTTCAGATACTTAGCTAATAAAATTCTTGATTGTTTTCTAAATGGCAATCTGGTATAATGGAAATCAACTTCTTAAAGTATTACTAGATTTTACCTGGGTAGTTTTTGTATTATAAAGTATTTAAGCACATGATAAAGAATTAACCATAATAATTATTTAAAAAATAACTATTTGCTAGATAAGTGAGGCCTACTAAACTATAATGTACTATAATTTTTCTTTAAATATTTTTTCACCTAAAGATATTTACTTTTTATACTTAAAATATAAGAATTTACAAAGGTTTGCTTTCATCAGTATAATTTAGTCTTAAGAGTGAAGTGTAATTATCATGGTCGTAGAACTGCTTTTATTTTTAAACATGTTTTTAAACAATGTTAAAATATTTTTAAAGAAGATTCTCAGATGTTTAAAAATTTCTGAACATTGAGATACACAGCAAAATACTAAAAATATTAGATGTTTCTATATTAGTAGATATTAGATAGATGATCCAGGAATGCAAATTGATTAACAGTTAAGGTTAAATAAAATGTTAAAATTTAATAGAAGTCAGTTTACTATCAGGGTGAAGTCAGGTGCTGATGTCGTTATACTGAAGGTGATTGACATAAATACAATATTAGAATATCTTCTTACCTTTGATTTGAGAATGTTATTTTAAAAAGCAGTTTAGTTTGAATAGGCAGAAAATAAAAGTTTGCTTCCTTCTAACTTAACCAGTGTTTTCCAAGTTAGAAAATATTCAAATGAAAAGTAAAAGCATATGATTTCTGAGTGTCTAAAAAAAATCCAGGTTCAATTTATCACTCTCAATCCAGGTATCTTTACACACAGCCTTATTGAATTCAATGGTCTTTTGCATATATATTGTAAATAAAGACATAAATCACAGAGTTGTTCCTAATTTAGAGTTTGTGATTTGTGTTCTTTGAAGTTGTCAAAACTTATTGTTTGGACACATATTTTTAGTATCATAAAATTGTCCTCTCTACATACTTGTTTATACACTTCCTAATTTTTTTTTTCTGTAAGTAATTTAACATCTAAAAGAATCAATGAAGATATTAATAGTTTTCTTGTATTTTCAGTTCTTACAGGGTAAGGAGCTTTACCCTAATTTGTAGTATGTGTTATTTTAGGAGGCAAGTTAATAAGGACTTTTGCTGCAAAGTGTGATTGGCTATCTTTTAATTTCTTCTTAAAGGACATTTTGTAAGGATTTTGGCTATTGTAAATTTGCAGATCTGCTTGTCTATATCTAACTAAGCCTTGATATGTGGTTCAATATTGTCAGATTTTGAGAGAAAGGATTTGTTGTTATTTTTTAGTGATAAATTTGTATCTTATTTTTGCTTAAATACATTTTTAGGGTTAAATAACATTTATTTTAAAGAAAAATTCTTAATTGTTACAATAGTTATGCTTTCAGTGTTCCTATTTTATTGAAATAGCAATCTTTAGGTGGGGGAAGAATATTTGAATAAACTAAAATAGAGAAACTTATATTTTAAGCAATTTTTTAACTATAGCAACTTTCTTTAATGGAGGTTTTATAGTGCTCCTGAGGATTCATTAAGAGTAGATATAATTATCTTTCATATTAAATTTTTTAAATGTTTATTTGAAGCCATTTTGTTGTGTATATTTTGTGCTTTTCTTGACCAGCAAGTGTATCCTTAATCTGTTTCTATTTTTTCAAATAAGACCTAATGCATCAGAATTACATTTTCTGATAAGCATTTTCAAAATGCAATATTTAATGTGAGGATTTAAGTTCTCCTCAACACAAACCTCACTTTTGATATTTAACATATAATTTGGCTTAATTTTTCTTTCCTATTTTCATGGTTACAGTCACTTGGAACAAAAATGTGTAGCACGTTTCAAATGTAGCCATTGATACTGATTAATCTACTAATAGTTTATTAGTTTATTAGTTTGTAAATGTCCTAAATTTTAAAAATCCTTTGTTATTTGCTGGTAGTTTTTTATTGTATAACTTTATACCAAATACATACATTTAGTAATGTATTATCCTGTGATCCTCAGAATTATTATTTATTTTTATTATTAACATTGTTTATTTTTTATTGAGCTGCTTAGCAGAAAAATATTTTTTCAATTTTTAGAAAAATAAAGAGTGGGTTTTTATTTACAAAGTATTATGATCTGAATTTTTAAAATGTTACTGTATTTTAGACTTATTTTAATCTCAAACCTAGCTTTCTTGACCAAATATTTTTAAAATTTATCAGTGATTTCTAGCACTTATTAAAAAATGTGTACGTTTTCTATTTTTTCTGACTTTTTAAATGTTTCTCAGAATCACAATTTCCCTAGGTCTTAAAAGATAAGAATTGCAGTTAAATGTAAAGATTTAAGTTCATAAATAGCATCACATTTAGCTTTAAAGGTAATTTGACAGAATAACTTATATTTCTGTTATCGGTTGATAATTATGCACTGTTTTTAGCTTTGCATCACACATTTAAAGTAGCTAAATTACACGTAGAAAGTTTTTATTAGTTGGAAGTTTTGTAAAAAAAACCTTATGTGCTAAGATCTTATTTTTTTGTTAGTAGTGTTTAACATCCTCTGTATATGGTGGCGATTAGATATGTGGACCCGGGAGCCTGGAGCTTTTTGTAAGCAAAATGTAATTTCATTTCTTGATTAATTTTTACATACTTTCTTATTCTTCAGAAGAATGACTAGGGAAAATATTCTTTATGAATTTACCCTGAACTTTGATAAACAGTGAGAATGTTGATAATTGAGCAGTTAGATATAAACTAGGAGTTGCAGATCATTACATGTCGTTAATTTATTTCCTTAGATACATTATAGCTTCTCTTTCTAATCAAAACACCAACTTTGTCTTCTTTCTTCTCACCCCACCTTTTTCTTAATAGTATAGCTTTTCACAGTTTGCTGCTTTAGAAACAGCAGCAGTGAATAAACAAGTATCACCACAGCCCTTGTTCCTGTCTCTTACAGCTGAGAACAGGGACTGGGAGATTGCTGCTGCTAGTCTGCTGTTGTACCTGATACATCAAATATGCAATGATGGTAGTCAAAAAAGCCTGTACCCACCAGTTTTTACAGAGTAGGTAGGAAAGGCCCCACTGTCAATGTAACCAATTTATAGTATAATGAATACATTCTTAGACAAAAATATATCTTCCCAAAAGAGCATAAAGAGAATAGTAGATACTTATTTTTAGACTCATTATTTTTTACAATTTACTCAGGTTTTAGTGAATGTAATTTTTTACTCAGTTAATTTCTTTTGTTTTAATGGAAACCTGTCTTCTGGAATTATGTGTGTATGGTGTTTCATGTTTTTTACTTTTAAGTTGATAGATTGGGAAAAATTAGTAATTAGTTGCTGATAACACAGGTTAGGTAATATATAGAGGAAAGAAAAGTTGACTGTGTCCATAAGTGAGTGTTTATTTTACTTTGGGGCCATATTCTGAGCCCACATTATTTTTGTTTTAGATAGCCCAGTCTAAACAGAGCCAAATTCTTGACCTCATTCTAACAAAAAATACCACCTTATACTACTTAGTATTGTATATAACTAAATCCAAAGCATGATGAACAGGGAAACTCATGTCTCTACTTTTTCTCTCCTTTAGAATGTCTTATATCTTGAAAGTTCATGGTTATTCTAAGTCTTTTGAAAGTAGGACTTTGTAATTTTAATTAGTATAGAGAGTGTTCTTGATTTTTACAATTCTAATTTGCATAGATTTGCATCACCTAAATATCTTACATTTGTCTCCTCATTTTGTATCTAAATCCTGTAGGTTGTAATTACATGGAAGTGAATACTGGATTTCTGTTCAAGTTCTGATACCATTTGTAGTATTCATGCTGGAAGCTACAAATGACATTTTAGTATATGTCTTAACTTAATAAATGTCTTAATTCAAAGTCTGACATTTGCAATAGCATTTCTTTAAAAAAGTAATCATAGTTTTTCCCTGGTAATCTTCATTAGAAATCACACCTGATCACTCCCATTCTTAATGTTTTTCCTTACCAATTACAGTAAACTAATAATAATAGTTCCCTACTAATATTATCCCAAAAAGCTTTGTTGAATGTGCTTGGTTATCTGGTGATAAATGAGCCCACAGCCTGGTTTAACATTGTGAAGTCGAACATATTCAACCATAAATTGAGATTACTTTTTTTTTTACTAATACTGAAATGTTTTAATATGTCGATTAATTTAACAGATAACAATACTTATTGTTAAATGGCCCTTAACAAAAATGTGAGGTACATAATCCTTTATATTAAAAATACTTTATTTTTACTATTGATTTTAATTACTGTGTAAAGTGTCTATGAACTACCTATACCAGAATAACCTAGAATAAAACATTTTTCCAAACCTGCTGAATCAGAATCTAAGGCTGGGGCTGAGGAATTTGTTTTTTTCCAAGCTATGACTTTTTTTTAAAAAAAGAAGCATTGCCCAAAATTAAATGAGAGGATTCTTCATACCAATAAACCATTTACAATTTCTGCTTTTTTCCTTTTTTGGTCTTGGTGTTTATAAGCTCAATAACTAATTATGAATCTTTTCATTTCTACTGCAGTTGTTCTAGATTAAATCTTGATTTTTTTTTCAATATGAGGAAAGTTGTATTATGTGCGCTTTGCTATTGTTCAAGTACCTTGGGCCAAGATTAGCCTGATTTATTAGAACATTCAGTATATCTACATTTGGTGAATTGATCACTTAAGAATTTGTTTAAATTTTCATTTAGATAGTTGCTATTTTTCTTAAATGTAGTTTCAAATATTGGAGAAAGGATAACTTTTGTTACACTGCTTGTGGGAGCATTGGACAAAATTCTAGTAAAATTGAACATATACACAGGTTTGAACCAAACAATTCCATTCCTAAATGTCCTAGATAACTAAGATGTGTGAAACAGTTTCACTTTCAATAGGGGAAAAAAACTGAGAGCAATGTAAATGTTAAGCAGCAGAATGGCAAATTGTGACATAGTCATATGATGAACTCTTTGTTATACTGCTGTTTAAATGACATCTGTGTATATTGTCACAGATGAATGACAAAAATAAGTTGCAAATGGTTTTCTGCAACATAACAAATTTTGTGTAATATATATATGGTATGGTAACATTTATATAAACCCCAAAAGTAATGATATACAGGGTCCAGCAGAAGTAACACCATTGAGTGGTTAGTTGGGTATGTGAATGTGTAACACAGATGGACAGCAATTTGAACATTTCACCTAAAATGTCATATGGTGTGCTTGAGTGTGATATTATGTTACAGAATTTCATGCTTATGATTTTGTAATTTAAACATTTTATGTAATAAAAAGAGGTGATATTTGTGCCAGACCCTGTATATTGTTTTAAATATTTGAATTTGTAGAAATAATGTTAAAAGCATGCATAGGAAATAAATACCAAATACAGGACTGTGATTGTATCTTAAGAGAGAAGAGAATGGGATCAGGATATGCTACAAAAAGAGCTCAACTATATATGTAGGCTTTTTTCTTCAAAAAAAAAAAGCAGAATATTAGAATTAAATAACTGCTGGATTGGAGGGCTAGGGGTAGGATGTGGAGGTTATTCTGGTATTCTCTTGGTTTTTCAGTGGAATCAAAATGTTGATTTTTTTCCATACTAATGAAAAAAATACCCTTTTTTGTGAAGATATTCTACAATAAGAAGTGTAATTGGAATGAATGTTTCATTAAGAGTATGGATGGGTTTAATCTCTTCTTTGTATTCTATTACTCGTAGTAAGGGCTTAACTGTTAGTGGAGTAAGAACTAGAATTTTGCCCTGGCCAGGTGGCTCAGCTTATTGAAGCATTGTGCCACCCACCCAAAGTTTGCAGATTCTATGTGGTCAGGGCACATACCTAGGTTGTGGGAACCAATTAATTCTCTCACATCAGTCTTTCTCTTTCTCTCCCTTTTCCTCCCTCCCTCTCTCCTCTCTCCTTCTCTCCCTCTCTGTTTCTCTCTCTCTCTTTCTCACATGTTTCTCCCACCCTCCCACTCTATCCCTCTCTTCCTGTCTCTTTCTCTCTAAAATCAATGAAAATATCCTCGGATGAGGATTAAACAAAAAAGAACAATTTATAGGAGGTCTGTCTAGAAACAGCCTGATGATTGTTAATATAATGAGAACAGTTTGCAAGACATCAGTGTAACCTGGCAGCCAAGGGGAGTGGACTGGAATGTGCATGCTTAAACAATGACAACTTCACTATACTAGTCAGTGGGGGCAGTAGACTCCATTGAGTGAACGTGAGTACTGTGTGGTCTCACATTCAAGGTGAATGAGTAAGTAGAGCTTGTATTAAGCTTGAACATTCCTCTGGGGAAACTGTTCAATGATTCAGAAGGCTGCAGGTATGGACAGCTGGTGATTGGCAGCTTCTTCAAGACAACCTGCCCACGCTCATGCATCCTCTCCTGCAGAGTTTTTGGTGAGACATCAAATCACCCAGGTGACAGACCTGCTACAGCCCAGATTTGGCGCCTTGCAACGTCTGGCTTTTCCCAAAACTAAAATTCAAGGGATTTCAGACTGTCAATGAGATTCAAGAAAATAAGACAGGGCGGCTGATGGCAATTGGGAAAACTATGTGAGGTCCCAAAGTGCCTACTTTGAAGGGGTCTGAGGTGTCACTGCGCTACAGATAATGTTTCTTGTATTTTGTATTTTCTCCCATAAATGTCTCTATTTTTCTATATTACATGGCTGTATACTTTCTGGACTGCCCTCATGATATATCCCACAGAAATCAAATCTTTTAACCAACTTAGGTTTCTAGGATATTTTTAAGTATTTTTGTTTTTAAAGGCAAGATACATAGTGTTTTCTCTTTTTTTTTTTTGCCTATTGGCTTTTAATCCTTCTTACTCTTCTAAGTAAAGAGCAACCATGGAAATAATTTCTCTTACCACTATTACATTTACTCTTGAATTCAGTTATTTTTTTATTTTTTAATTTCCAATTTTTATTTTTTATTTATAATTACATTTTTTAACTTTTTTTTTATTGTTCACCTACAGTTGTCTCCAATTCCACAACTATATTTTCTTTTGATTTGACCATAGACCATAACATTTTTAAATATTTCTATATGCATTTTAAACTTCACCTTAAGCTTTGTATTCATCCTGTATTATAATAGGTCTTGAAATTGGGCAATATGTGGATTTTTAGATTTTGCAATAATATATATGTATATCTATGTGTGTGAGAGATTGACCAATCTTGAGGTATGATCTTGAATTTATCTTAAGATATCTTCAGTTTTATGTTCTCCAGAAGCCAGTGTACTTTAAGTTAGACATTGAGTTTTAACTACATATATATATTTGATCTTTGAACTTCAAGAAGGTAAAAGCAATAGAAAAAATAGTTTTAAAAATTAATGATAATACTCTGGGCTGAAATATATGCATGCTGCTGCTGGATTTTATAATCTATTATTGTTATGTGCTACATAGGGATCAAAAAATTGATTGTCATCCTCAGTTGAAAATTTTCTAACTTATGTATTATGAAAAAATGTTTTAAAGTCCTCACTTTTATCTTTTTCCTAGGTTTAATAACAATAAAATGAAGAGCATAATGAAACAGCCTATACTTAGTTCAGCAATTTTTACCTTGTAAGTATTAACTCACAGTCCCCCTGCCATTACTATAAAAAGTTACTGTTTAATGTCATTCTTTGCTTTATTTCTGATTTTTTTTTTACCATCCTGGAATGTTAACTTTCTAACTTCCCCTTACCCTCTCTACACATTGAAGTTTGGTATTTATTTAATCCAATTTAGAGCAAAGATAATGCCATTGCCATAGGTACGTTTTCTATTTGGGAAAGTATTTTACAGCCAGGCCCCAGCATCTCTAAATCTGAGAATAACAATTTTAAGCCCTTTTTCCTCCAAAGGAATTTACAAATAAGTAATGGTCTTTTCTCATTATCATCATTATTCAGTTTCATTGACAGTTATCCTATGGTTTTATAAATTGGAAGTGTACTCTCCACTTAAGAAATTGGTTTTTCATTAATTAATTTTTTATACATTTCACTAGGTTACAATTCAGACTTCTTTGTGAGTGCTTAAAATTTAGCTGTTAAGCTTCGGGAGTTGGGAAAAAAACAGGAAAGCAATCTCTTTTACTTCCTTTTATATATACACATGCACACCTCTTAGAATATGAAATAATTTTACCCTGATTCATTTAACTTTTGAGAAATTAGTAAATTCTAAGGAAATAATGTAACAGTTTAGTTGAAATTAGTATTATCCCCCTCAAAAATTCTCAGATCCAGGTAGGTCATGGTAAATGCACAAGGTACTTAATTCCCTAAAAATATTTGAGACCCTATACCAAAATGATTCATTTTGATCTATTTCTTGAGGTAATTCTACATCTCTAAATAAAAGAAACTTGATGTTGGAGGGATGGCCCTGTTTAATAGTACTTCAGATGCTTTTCTTACATTACCTCATACCATTACATTAGTGACCCAGTAAATAATGTGTATGTGTTGAAGAATGACCTTGTGATTATAGGTGATTAGCTATTGAACTCAGTAAATAGTTTTTAGGGTTGAAATAAATTAAATATTGAAAACTTTGAATAAAGAGCCAGTTTGAAGAATAGTATCCAAATGTCATAGGTCACTTCTTTTTCTAATTTTGTCACTGGAAATCTAAAATGGAAACATTTGTAAATCCCCAAAGAATTTTATGTAATCAGTGCTTGGGTTTCTTAATTGATCCCTTGGAAGCCAGCTTAACTTTTCTTCAATGTTAAGTCTTACAAAAATAAGGCTTTTCAATTGGTATTGTGCTCTTAGCTATAGACTAGAGAGAGGGCAGTGCATTTTTCAAAAAAAAAAAAAGGTATCATTTAACTTCTAACATAACATCACATTCTTAACCTCATTTTATTTCCTTTAAAAATTTCCAAGCAAGCACCCTTTCTTGGATACTCTCAAGTATCTTTTAAACAGGTAATTTGCAATATTTCGTAGTTGGAATGCTTTCTGTTGTCCTAGGTAATAATGCCTGGAGTTCCTTTTAAGATACAAAAACAGGACATAGTGACAGTAGTCAGTGATTCTGTATGATTGTATGTGTATGCCCTCTTCTAAAGTTATTCACTTATGAAATTTAGATGTTCCAGAAGTTGTGAAGATTGGTGTTTCATATACTATTTGATACTCTCAAAATTAAATAATGGCAGTGTTTTGGGTTCATTTTCACAAATCAAGTAAAGAGATGAAACTTTTTTTTTTTTTTTAATTTAAAGCTCTTAAACCTATATTGCTTAACTGAACATTTAAAAATAGTCATTTCCTTTCTCCCACCCCCCTTTTTTTTGCACAATATTTCGATTTTTTTACATTGCATTTTTGGGTACATAGACAAGTTATATAATACTATTACGTGAATTTAAAATAAGTATATCATTTTGTGCTACATAAAATAACATCTTGAGTTGATTGCGAGCAGTTAAGGTCATTGCTTCATTGCTTCTATCTTCTTAATCTACAATAACAAATATTTTAAGACATTAACTTTATAACTAGGAAACAGAAGATAAAGCAGAAAGTTCATCATTTATTGCTATCAGTATTAGTAGTCCTATAAACAAAAATGACAGAACAAATTACTTTGCAATTTAGGAGACATTATATTTGCCGGCTTTCAAGAGCTGGGCTAGTAAAAGGAAATGACAAATTATTTTTCTCAGGCTGGTTATGAAGATAAGTTTTTACAAATATTATTAAGTCAACAATAGAATAGCAATGGCATGTAATTATACCATTCTAGAAAATATTGTTGGTTCTTGAATTATAAGTGGCGTAAATGTAGGAGTGACTGAAAGTACTGCAAATAAAATAACATTATAGTCAGTAGGGCAGTAAGTAATTGATATGAAAAATGATATAAAAATCTATTATTTTCAATTAAAATGTTATTTTTGCTATACATCACTAGGTATAGCTGAAGTTTTTCTTTTTTTAATTTATTTGTCATGGAAAAATACTCTTGTGCAAGTCACTGTCTTCCTGTGCCACTCACAGGGATATTTTAGTTATCTTGAATAGTATTATAATATGAATGCTGCTGGGATAAAGATGTGTGCCAAAAAGAAAAAACGAATTGCTCTTTTGGCACTAGTAGTAAAGAGTGTTACACTCCAGACACAAAGATTTAAGGGTGCTAGGTGCTATCAGCATTTGGTGGAAAGAAGGAATTGCAAACTTAACTGATATGGTCAGTGGATATTAATTAATAAATATACTAAATCTTGGTTCTTCAGCTGTATATTGTTCTATACTTTATGAACAGAGAAAAAGTTTAAAATATAATACAGGCCTTTTTGGTCATTGTTCAAATATCTGCTATTTTTGAAAATTTGACAATGTTTAAACAAATACCAGGTGTTCCTCACCTCAAAGTCTTACATATTTGATGCGTTTGTGTTTAACAGAATGATTAGCTTAAATCTGAGCTTTTATGTTTAAGGCATGGCTGTATTTCAACAAAATTATAGAAAGGGCATGGGTTTATTGTTTTCTCAATCTGAATACCGTCCCAGTTTAGGAGTGATGATGCAAAGAAGGATAACGGAATTTTTTATATGAAGTTACTTGGGATATTTTCTTAGGAAAATGAAAGCAAGGCAAAATTTAATAGCATAGATCTTTCTTTTTTTTTTCAAATTTTTATTTTAGTTGTTCAAGTACAGTTTTCTGTCTTTTACTCCCATCACAGTCCACCCCCCTAGTGCTCCCTCCTCCCTCCCATTTCCACACCCCTTAGTTTTTGTCCATGTGTCCTTTATACTTGTTCCTGTTATCCCTTCCCCTTTTCCCATGAAATTCCCTCCCCTTTCCCTTCTGGTTACTCTCAGCCTCTTTTCTATTTCACTGTCTTTGGTTATATTTTGCTTGCTTCTTTTGTTTGTTGCTTAACTTCCTGTTAAAGGTGAGATATATGGTTATTTGTCTTTCACCATCTGGCTTATTTCACTTAGCATAATGCTTTCCAGTTCCATCCATACTGTTGCAAAGGGGAGGAGCTCCTTCTTTCTTTCTGCTGCATCGAATTCCATTGTGTACTTGTACCATAGTTTTTTGATCCATTCATTTACTGACGGGCACCAAGGTTCCTTCCAGCACTTGGATATTGTAAATTATGCTGCTATGAAAATTGGGGTGCATAGGTTCTTTCGGATTGGTGTTTCAGGGTTCTTAGGATATAATCCTAGCAGTGGAATTGCCAGGGCAAAAGGCAGTTCCATTTTTAGTTTTCTGAGAAAATTCCATACTGTTTTCCATAGCGGTTGTACCAGTCTGCACTCCCACTAACAGTGTACTAGGGTCGCCTTTTCTCCACAACCTCTCCAACACTTGTTTGTTGTTTTGTTTATGATGGCCGTTCTCACTGGTGTGAAGTGGTATCTCATTGTAGTTTTAATTGGTATTTCTCTGATAGCTAGCGATATTGAGTATTTTTTCATGTGTTTCTGGATCCTCTGTATGGCCTCTTTGGAGAAGCGTCTATTCAAGTCCTTTGCCCATTTTTTAATTGGATTGCTTGTCTTCTTAGAGTAGATTCATGCAAGTTCTTTATATATTTTGGGGACTAAACCTTCGTCTAAGGTATCATTGGCAAATATGTTTTCCCATACGGTTGGTTCTCTTTTTATTTTAGTGCTGTTTTCTTTGGCTGTGCAGAAACTTTTTATTTTGATGAGATCCCATTTGTTCATTTTTTCCTGTATGTCCCTTATTCTAGGGGACAAATCAATAAAAATGTTGCTGTGTGAAATACCTGAGATTTTCCTCCCTATATTCTCCTCTATGACTTTAATGGTGTTCCGACTTATATTTAAGGGTTTTATCCATGTTTAATTTATTTTTCTGTATGGCGTAAGTTGGTGCTCGACTTTCATTTTTTTGCACGTAGCTTTCCAGTTCTCCCAACACTATTTGTTGAAGAGGCTATCCTTATTGCATTTTATGTTGCTGCCCCCTTTGTTGAGTATTAATTGACCATAGAGATTTGGGTTTATTTCTGGGTTCTCTATTCTGTTCCATTTGTCTATGTGCCTGTTGTTATGCCAGTACCAACTGTTTTTATTACAGTGGCCTTATAATACAGTTTGCTATCAGGTATTGTGATTCCTCCTACTTTGCTCTTCTGTTTCAAAAATACAGCAGCTATTCGGGGTCGTTTATGATTCCATATAAATTTTTGAAGTGTTTGCTCTATGTCTGTGAAATAAGCCATTGGTACTTTGATAGGTATTGCATTGAATCTGTAAATTGCTTTGGGTAGTATGGACATTTTGATGATGTTAATTCCTCCCATCCATGAATACGGTACATGTTTTCATGTTTGTGTCTTCCTTGATTTCTTTCTTCAGTGTTGTGTAATTTTCTACATATAGGTCTTTTATCTCCTTGGTTAGGTTTATTCCTAGGTATTTTATTTTTCTTTTTACTACATCAAATGGGATTTTTTTCTTGATTTCTGCTTCTGCTGTTTCATTATTGATATACAGCAATGCCTTTGATTTCTGGATATTGACTTTGTATACCGCTGTTTTGCCAAATTCGTTTATTAGGTTGAGCAGTTTTTGGGTGGAGTCTACAGGATTTTCTATGTACACTATCACATTGTCTGCTAACAGTGACAGTTGTTTCCCTCTTTTCCGACTTGGATGCCATTTATTTCCTTTTCTTGTCTGATTGCTGTGGCTAAAACTTCCGATACTGTATTCAATAGAAGTGGTGAAAGTGGACAACCTTGTCCTATTCCTCATCTTAGTGGAAAAGATTTTTGTTTTTGCCCATTGAGTATGATGTTGGCTGTAGGTCTCTCATATATGGCCTTTGTTATGTTGAGAAATGCTCCCTTTATTCCCACCTTGCTCAGTGTTTTCATCATAAACGGGTGCTGTACCTTATCAAATGCTTTTTCTGCATCTATTGATATGATCATGTGTTTTTGCCTTTGCTTTTGTTTGTGTGGTGTATTACATTTACTGATTTGCGAATGTTGAACCATCCTTGCATCCCTGGGATGAATCCCACTTGGTCATTGTGTATGATCTTTTTAATGTATTGCTGGATGTGGTTTGCCGATATTTTGTTGAGGATTTTAGTGTCCATGTTCATCGGCGATATTGGCCTGAAGTTTTCTTTCTTTGTTGTGTCTTTATCTGGTTTTGGGATTAGAATGATGTTGGCTTCATAGAAAGAGTTTGGGAGTCTTCCATCCTTTTGAATTTTTTTGAATAGTCTGTGAAGGATAGGGGTTACCTCTTCCTTAAATATTTTGTAGAATTCTCCTGTGAAACCATCTAGTCCAGGCTTTTGTGTGTCTGGAGTTTTTTTATTACTGCTTCAAATTTATCTTCTGTTATTGGTCTGTTAAGGCTTTCTGCTTCTTCACTGATTTTTGGAAGATTAGTTTTTTATATAAATTTGTCCATTTCACCTAGGTTTTTAAATTTCTTTGGGTATAGTTCCTCATAGTCATTTCTTACAATCCTTTGTATTTCTCTGGTGTCGGTTGTAATCTCTCCTCTTTCATTTCTAATTGTCTTTATTTGGGTCCTCTCTCTTTTTTCTTGATGAGCCTGCTTAAGGGCTTCTTGATTCTATTTATCTTTTCAAAGAACCAGCTCCTTGATTCATTGATCCTAAGAATTGTGCTTTTACTCTCTATGTCATTTAATTCTGCTCTGATCTTGGTCATTTCCTTCCACTAGCTCTGGGCTGTGTTAGTTGTTGTTCTTCGAGTTCTTGTAGATGGAGGGTTAGGTTTTTTGTTTGAAATGTTTCTATCTTTCTTGGTAGGCCTGTGTTACTATGAACTTCCCTCTCAGGACTGCCTTTGCTATGTCCCATAAATTCTGGGTTGTCGTGAGTTCATTTTCATTTGTTTCTAGAAACTTTTTCAGTTATTCCCTAATTTGATTCTTGACCAATTCATTGTTTAATAGCATGCTATTCAATCTCCATGATTTTGAGTGTTTGGTTTTTTGTGCTTGGGGTTGGTATCTAATTTCAGTCGTTTGTGATCAGAGAAAATGCTTGGTATGATTTCAATTTTCTTGAATTTGTTGAGACTTGTTTTGTGTCCTTTCATGTGGTCTAGCTTTGAAAATGTTCCATTGCATTTTAGAAGAATGTGTATTTAGCTTCTTTGGGAACAAGGGCTCTATATATATCAGTTAAGTCCATTTGATCTGGGGCTTTGCTCAGTGTCACATCTTTGTTGATATTTTCTTTGGAGGATCTGTCCATTTTTGACAGTAGGGTGTGAAAATCTCCTACTATGTTTGTGTTGCTGTCAATATCCTTCTTGAAGTCCTTAAGATTTTCTTTGTGTATTTGGGTGCTCCTACATTGGTGCATAAATATTTACAATGTTTATGTCTTCTTGGTGGGTTCTTCCCTTGAGTATTATGAAGTGACCTTCTGGGTCTCTCTTTATGGCCCTTCTTTGGATGTCTATATTGTCTGATAAGAGTATTGCTACCCCAGGTTTCTTTTCCTGTCAATTTGTTTTGAATATTTGTTTCCAGTCCTTTACTTTCAGTCTGTGTAGGTCTTTTGTCCTAAGGTGGGTCTCTTGTAGGCAGCATATGTGTGGGTCATGTTTTCTAATCCATTCAGCTATTCTGTGTCTTTTAATTGGAGCATTTAATCTATTTACGTTTAAGGTTATTATTGATAGGTGTTCTTATTCATTGTCATTTTTGTACCTGTGTTCCTCTCTCTCTGTCTCTCTTTTCCTTCCTTTCCTTAAAGCACACCCTTTAGCATCTCTTGGAGAGCTGGTTTGGTGGAGGTGTATTCTTTTAGACTTCTTTTGTCTTGGAAGCTCCTTATTTGGCCTTTCATCCTGATTGAGAGCCTTACTGGGTAAAGTATCTTGGTTGTATGGCTCTGGTTCTCATTAGTTGGAATATTTCTTTCCATTCGCTTCTGGCTTGGAGTGTTTCCATTGAGAAGTCAGAAGCTAATCTTATTGGGGCTCCTTTGTATGTTACTTCTTTCTTCTCCCTTGCTGCCTTTAAGATTCTCTCTTTGTCTTGGAATTTTGCCATTCTAATGATAATGTGACTTGAAGTGGGCCTCTTTGGGTTCCTCTTGATTGGAACTCTCTGTGTTTCTTGGATTTGTGTGACTTTTTCTCTCATTAGATTAGGAAAGTTTTCCATCATTACTTTTTCAAATACGTTTTCTATCGCTTCTTCTTCTTCTTCTCCTTCTGGTAACCCTATTATTCAGATATTATTACATTTCACATTGTCTTGTATTTTTCTTAATCCCTCTTCATTTTTTCTGAGCCTCTTTTCCTTTTCCTGCTCTTTCTGGGTGCTTTTTTCTATTTTGTCCTCCAGCTTGCTGGTCCGATCTTCTGCTTTATCTATCCTGCTTTTGATTCCTTCTACTGTGTTCTTCAGTTCAGATATTGTGTCCTTCATTTCCTCTAGGCCCTTGTTGATATTTTCTGTTTCCTTTTTCATATTGCTGTAGTTTGCAGCAAGTTCATTGTAGCTTCCTTATAGTTTCTGGTAGTTGGTTGTAAGCTCATGGAGCTTCCTGGTGACCATTGCTTTGAACTCAACATCTGATAGTTGAGTTGCATCTATTTTGTTTAGCATTCTTTGTGAGTTTTCCTCCTTCTCTTTTGTTTGGGAATTGTGAGACTCTTCTTATTAGCTTCAGCTTCTCAAATTTATCTGATCTGGCTCTCTTGGTTTATGGTGTGAGCTTCTGTGATTGAGTACCTGCGAGGTTCAGTGGTGCATTGTTCTTGGGTATCCTAGTGTTCACTGCTTCCTCCTATTCTTTCAATCTGTTGGAGGGGTAAGGCAAACTGGTTTAACACAGCAAGAGAGTGTTCTATGTTAGTTACAGTAGCAGCCGGTAAAGAAGAGGTAGGAGATCCTTTGGCTATGTGTAATATTAACTGTGATATATCACCCAACAAGTTGCTTTTAGAAACGGTGGAATGAATGTAAGTCTCTTGCTTGGGATGGAAGAGTTGTGAGTTACATCTAGACAGCAGTGAGGTTGTGAAATATCAGATTCTGAGGTAAGGTGAGAATAAAGGATAGTAAATAGGTATAGTGAATGAGAGAATAGAGTTAACCACTGCAGTAATAGAGTTCAGAAAACCGTGTAGTGGGCTAGGAGCTCAGAGGGGTGTTGTGTAGTATTTACAATAGTATGGAACAGCTATTATTTACAGTAATATTAGAGCAACAACCATATGACAGAATCTATGGAATCTAGATACCAAGAATAAGGTGTGTTGGACCTTCAGTAGTGTGCTAATGGAACACAGGTGAAGTGAAGGACATTAAATTAACAATACACTATGACTGAGAGTACAGGGGAAATCTGTCACTCAATACAATATGCTCAGCCAAACAAAGATGACTAAACAGAAGAAAGGAATACCAAAATATTATTCAAATAGAAGATGTAAGAATAAGGTAGAAATAATGATACAGATATGCAGTATCTTGCAGGTTCCTTGTAATAGCAAAGTGAAATTTGTCTGTCTGAACTGTTAGGATGCCCCCTCTTTGGGACAAACTCTGGTCTTTTTAGAGTTCCGATTTTTTTTTTTTTTGTCACATTAGCGCGTATTTAAAAAAAAGAGAAAGGAAAAAGAAAAAGAAAGCAGACTAGGAAGGTAGAATAGATAAAATTTGAATGAAAGCAAGGTGGAATCAAACAAGAAATAAGGAAAGAGAGGTAAAAAGCATTAAGACAAAAAAAATGAAAGTTAAAATGTAAAAAAAAAAAAATGGAAAAATCAAACACACACATGTTTTCACACCAGGGAAAAATAAAGAAAAAAGCAAAAAGAGAAAAAGTAATTAAAATATAACCAAAAAAAAAAAAAGAAAGAAAAAAAGAAACCCTCTTGCTGGTTTCAAACTGGTCAGACAGGTTTTTCTGTTCCTGCTGGCTGCAGCAGACTGAAGGGCTGGTTCACAGATGTGCTCTCTGGGTGCCCTGGGCTCCTAGGCTCTGACCACAGGCACGCCCCCTCTGAGTTTATCAAGCAGTCTTCTGGTCTCAAGCGCACTGGCTCTGGGTTTATCTGAGCGGTGTGTTTTCTCTGTGTGCCCGGGATCATCTTGCCCTCTCATGTTTTCTCACTGTGAGTGCCTGTGCGTGCACGCACACCCGCGACCAGTCTGAGTTTATCCACGCCTTCTCACCGTCTTTCACTGGGCTGGCGCCCGTTCTGGATTCTCCAGGTTCAGGCCCCAGTCACCCACGGCGCACTCTCCGAGTTACCCACTGCAGACTCTCCCTCCGGATCGCGCATGGATCGCGGCATGGTCTCCGGCACTCCACAAAGCTGTCTCTCCCCGCACCCCTGGTTGCGGGTGCGCCCCACGGGGCTTCATCTTGTCACACCACTGGGGCGCACACTCTTTTCAGGTCTCTGCATGGGTGCTTAAAACCCCCGTGTGCTTGGAGCTCAGTCCTTGAAATTGCTCTCTAAAATTTCAAGTATCCAGGCTTACCCCCAGTGTTGCTGGAACCCTGCCTAGCCAGGGAGGGAGCGCTGACCTAGCTCCCTGCACTGGGCCCAACAGACCGCAGGCTGGAGTTGTAGCCTCCTTGCTCCCTGTGTTGATCTCTAGGTCTCTCTTCTCCCAAAGTATTCTCCTTACCGTCTGTTTTTACAATGTCCGCTACAATTTTTTACTCTTATCTTCATATATGTCGTGGTACTGTTGGCTGTCTGCTCTGCTCCTCCATAGATCTGCCTGGTTTCTCTCCTGTGTGTAGGAGGAAGTAGAATCTGTGCCCTCTTACCAAGCCCCCATATTCTCCCTCCCCTAATAGCATAGATCTTTATTTAAGTCAGAAAACAAACAAATGTAATGAACTCTGGTGTAAAAGGGATTTCTAGTTCTAAGCATAAACACAGTAGGTAGCATCAATAAATTATTCAGTGTAGACTTGCCTTTTGTCACTAATTTATCTGAAATATTTTTTTCTCATTTTATTGATTATGCCATTACAGTTGTTCTATTTCCCCCCTTCACTCCCGGCACCCTGCACACCCCCTCCGACCCACATTCCCTCTCTTTAGTTCATGTCCATGTGTTATAAGTTCTTTAGCTTCTACATATCCCACACTACTCTTGCCCTACCACCATCTATTTTCTCCCCACCATTTATGCTACTTATTTTCTGTATCTTCTCCCCCATTCTCCTCCTCCCACTCCCCTGTTGCTAACCCTCCATGAGATATCCATTTCTGTGGCTAAACTCCTGTTCTGGCTGTCCACTTAGTTTGCTTTTGTTTTAGGTTTGGTTGTTAATGACTGTGAGTTTGCTGTCCTTTCACTGTTCATATTTTTTATCTTCTTTTTCTTAGGTAAGTCCCTTTAACATTTTTTATAATAAGGGCTTGGTGATGATGAACTCCTTGAACTTGACCTATCTGAGAAGCACTTTATCTTCCCTTCCATTCTAAATGAAAGCTTTGCTGGATAGAGCAGTCTTGGATGTAGGTCCTTGCATTTCATGACTTGGAATACTTCTTTCCAGCCCCTTCTTGCCTGTAAGGTCTCTTTTGAGAAGATAGCTGACAGTCCGATGGGAACTCCTTTGTAGGTAACTGTCCCCTTATCTCTTGCTGCTTCTAGGATTCTCTCCTTCATTTTAATCTTGGCTAATGTAATTAGGATGTGCCTTGGTATGTTCCTCTTCGGGTCCACCTTCTTTGGGACTCTCTGAGCTTCCTGGACTTCTAGAAATCTATTTCCTTTGCCAGATTGGGGAAGTTCTCCTTTATTATTTGTTCAAATAAGTTTTCCACTTGTTTCTCTTCCTCTTCCCCTTCTGGTACCCCTATAATTCGAATGCTGGAATGTTTAAAGGTGTCCTGGAGGTTCCTAAGCCTCTCCTCAATTTTTTTGAATTCTTGTTTCTTCATTCTTTTCTGTTTGGTTGTTTCCTTCTTCCTTCTGGTCCACTCCATTGATTTGAGTTCCAGTTTTCTTCCCATCACTATTGGTTCCCTGTGCATTTCCCTTCATTTCACTTAGTGTAACCTTCATTTTTTCATCTAATTTGCGACCAAAATCAACCAGTTCTGTGAGCATCCTGATCACCAGTGTTTTCAATTGTGCATCTGATAGGTTGGCTATTTCTTGGTCACTTAAAAGTATTGGCTCTGGGGCTTTGATTTGTTCTTCCGTTTGAGCTATACTTTTTTGGTCTGGTTGGGCCTGTTACATATGAGTGGCAGAGCCTTAGGTGATCACCAGGATGGGGCAACCCAGTCACTGGGTTGTGACACTGTATGTGTGTGCGGGGTCAGAGAGGGAACAATGGCACTTGCTCCACTGGTATTTCAATCCCTTCCACCGCTTTCCACAAGCAAATTGTGCCCTTCTGGTGCTGGTTCCCAGGTTGGTGGGCTTGTATACATTATAGGACCCTGTGGGTCTTTCCAACCAACTCTCCTATGAGGCTGGGAGTCTCTCCTGGCACCTCCACCCCCACAAGTGTTTTTCAATTGGTGCTTTTAGGCTTTATTTTCCAGTGCTGGGGCCCTGGGTTGCACGGTGTGTCTTGCTGCCCGGTTTTGCTTTGCTTATCTGTGAGTGAATGTGTGACCGAGGTTAGCCAGTAGCTTTGAGTGCAAATGCACTGGGTTGGGTCTGCTTGTTTCCTCCCCACGCTGGGGTTTGCCAACCACCGCTTTCTCCTGCCCCGACCCCTCTCCACCAGCTGCTGGCTCCGCCTCTCTCACCAGCCTCAATGAATGGTTGTGGGACTTACGTACAGTTCAATTTTCTGTCTGTTCTGGTTGTGTTTTTGCTTCTAAATCTTTGTTGTCCTTCATTTTGGTTGTGCGAGGAGGCACAGTGTTTCCACCTACACCTCCATCTTTGCTGAAAATTCTCTGAAATATTTCTGTTTTCAAAGTTATCTCCATGTAAAAACAGGATAAACTGAATCCATAATTGAAATAAAAATATGTCCAGATGTCAGCAATACCCTTTTTGCCTA
>PVKM010002647.1:0-36675 GCA_004027735.1 Carollia perspicillata | reverse complement strand
TCAGAATATTAGAATTAGTACCATAATAAACTTTTTCCTTAATGTTATAAATTATATTTGTCAGTAATAGTTGATAGAAAATAAAATTCTCATAAGAGTGTGTTTCAGTTTTGCATATAATTTCAATCTTTTTCCTAGATATTACCTTCTAAAAATATTTTAAATCTTTTTTTATCTTCACTCAAGGATATGTTTATTGATTTTATATATAGAGGAAGCAGCGGGGAAGAGAGAAAGAAACTTCCATCATTTGCCTCCAATATGTGCCAGCACCAGGGATCAAACCCATAACCTTTTGGTGCATGGAGAACCCTCTAACCAATAGCCACTGGCCAAGTCTAAAAATAGATTTTTATCTTTCTTTTGCCAAACATGTCCTTCCATTGATTCTCATCTCATAGTACGAATTGTGGCCATTAGTAGCTTAGATATTCCACTTTGGATCTGCTACATTTTGTCGGTATTTCTTTTAGAATATTGTCTGAAGAACTGAACCTTATATACTCAACATGGTTTGAACTACAAAATATAGTGCCACTCTTATGAAGAAGATACTTCTACTAATGCTGCCTGATTTCACAGACTTCATCTTTGTCAACACTTTGTTCACGTTGAATTAGAATCCACTGAAATCCTAACTTTGTTAGATATGTGTTTCAAATCCTACTATAAATTGAGATTCAGCTGGCGTTTATTGAATACTTTCTGCTAGCTGTTCCATAAAAGTTTAAGCTTGTACAATCTTAATAGGACTATGAAGTAGACATTAATAGATCTACTATATTTTACAGAGAGGAAACTGACACTCATGTAATGAAATAACACCCAAGATCAGGATTCCATCATGTGTCTTCTTACTACTAATATACTGTTTTGTGTCATTGCTTCCTCAATAAATTATTTCTGTGGCTTATACTGATAAAATTAAAAGTACAGAAATTGACCAGTGAATTCTATTGTACTCAGGGCAATTTTAGAGCTTAGGAGACATGCTTAGAAGTGTTAATGTTTTCATTAAGTGCAATAATGCTTTATGTAAGCTAGATGAACTGAAATTAGAGCCATGAAAGATTTTAAAAAGTTAGCCTAAAGTTATAAGGAAACAAAATCAGAATTGCAAATCAATTACAAGTAGGTGAGGTGGGAAAACCATTAATTTATTTAAAATGTATATCTTTTTTACTTAAAAATTTTTGTTAAATCTATTGTCTGGTATGGAAGGAAAACTAAATTAAATTATTTAAAGATTCTCTTTTACTCAGATTCATATTTAAGTTGACTTCTTAAGCAGGACATTTATTTGTCTTACCTTTCAATATCACTTTTTCCTGAGATCATAAGAATGAAAAATTTATATATCAAGAGCCTGTAGAGATAATTAAGAGCCCATTGGCCAGAACATAAACCACCAGACTTGGAAGTTAGACTGTTGTATAAAGATAAAAGACAATAACTAATGTTTATTTTTTATTTTTTAATAGCTCTGTTCCTTTGGTTCTATACCTAGCCATAAGGCTCTATCCATATCTGGTTAGGAAAGGTGGCTTTTCTTTCAGTCAGCAAACTCAGAAGCAGAGAGTTAAGGCATGGAAACACTATAACATTTCCACTGGACTAAAATATAGGAGTGGAGAAATGGCCTGGGCCATACCGGGATTCATTACCACATAGTCCAGATTGAATGGAGGATAGGTATAAAATAATGAAATCAAATGCCTGCTCAGCACAGTACTCAATACTGAGAATAATTATTTATATTCAAAAATTATTATAAATGTACAAGTAACCATAATTTGAGTGCAAAAAAATGTTAAGATAAATAGCATATTTATTTATGTTCTTATCAACCTTTTGTATTATATTTTTTGGTTGACATGGTATATTTGTAATTTATTCATACCTAGGGAGTAAAATCAAAATTCAAGACCACAAAAATATGAATGTTTATCTTTTAAGCAGTTTAACTTTGCATATACGCAAACTATTGTTGAAGAACCTATTAAAATGATAACACATTTGGGGGGTATATATATCTCCTGACTTCTGGGATAAATTGTCTAAATTGAAATCTACTTCACACAGTTTCTAAGTAATCCTTTGTTCATTAATTTCTCCATCAGAGAAAAAAACAAGGAAGTATAGAAACAGTACTTTATATTCACTTAAAAACTAGTTTTTTTATTATAAGACAGACTTTTTGGATTATAGCTGCATATTATTTCATTGCATACCTCATCTCAACACTGAATTTTAAATATATCTTCTGTAGTTTATATAATATTTTTAATTTAATCATTTGTATCCAAAAGACAAGTAAAAAAAGCACATTTTAATTTGTTGCCTGTGAATTTTATGTATTGGAAATTTTGTAAAACTTTCAGTTTCTTAGTAGGGTAACGAAAAAACTACCATGTTCATTGAACTTACGGTGTTTGTTTTGGCCCCATAATTTAGGCCTTTGCTTAAAGATATTAAAGAATGGCTAATTTAAAGTGTTTTTTTAGGTATAATACAGGGTGGGGCAAAAGTAGGTTTACAGTTATTTGTATGGATAATAATACAAGAATTATTAAATAATACAATAATTAACTCTCTGTAAACCTTCTGCCTCTTCCTGTATACTATGACTTACATGGTATTCCACTGTTCTAATCAAGGATAGTCATTCTGTAGCCCAGGGGCTGTATATAGCCAGCTCCTTAGAATTTTATGTGCAGAATTTGAAGCATACTCAAAGAAAGTAGCTATTATTAAAAACTGTATTGATGCTAGATAAAAACATGAAATTAAGATATTTGAAAAATCTAAAGTGATATAGTGATACATAACGGTTACATCTAAACAAAGTGGTAGAAATATTTTTATGCCATGTAAAGAGAGATGTGCCTTCTCTATCTGGCTGGGTTTGCTCCATTGGAATCTTTCAATTCATTTATAATTTAAATCAAAGATTTCTATATTTTATGAAAATCAAGAATTTTCATATCAAAATAAAATTTTCTACTCATTTAAATTTATCAGGCTTTCAAATAGAAAGTGGATATTTTTAATTATCTCAGATAATTAAAATAGAAATAAAAATGGAAAAAAATTTCCCCTGAGGATGTTAACTAAAACATTGGTAATAAAATTACAATATATATTGTCACAGAAAGTTACGATCTTTAAGAGATGAAATTAAGATTAGAAAATTATAGCATATTTGTCAATAGGGATGATTCAGTAAAGTGGATAGTTACAGAAGGAGGGGAGAGTGCTAGAGGAATATCCTTCAGTAAGCAAGAGAGGATAATATTTAGTGTAGAAGCTAAAGATTGGTCTTATTAACAGTGATTGTTTATCCATAATATAGAGAAGGAAGAATTGTATGGTCACAGATACATGCAGAAATAGATGTAGTAGAAATTGGCAGAAACCCTCTGGTAGCTTCTGTTTTCTAAGTGAAAGTGAGAATCAAAGGGGAGATACTGGAAATTTGAAGGGAGAGAAGAGACACACCTATCCGATATTTTTCTACAAGAATGAGAAAATGAATGGACTGATGTTGCCACATGTTGAACCAATTTTAGATATAAAAGATTTATAAAGTAAAATTATTTGTTCAGATGACAGGATCCTACATAGAAAACCTTTGATTACACACACATGCAACTTACAGCTAAGAAGCAAATTTCAGCAAAGTTGCAGGATACAGAATCAACACTCAAAAATTAGTTGCATTTCTATGAACTAACATGAACAATCTGAAAAGGAAATTAGGAAAACAACTCTTTATAGTAGCATGAAAAAGAATAAAATGTTTATCAATAAAATTAATCAAGGTGGTGAAAGACTTATACACTGCAAACTAAACTGCTAAAAGAAGTTAAAACAAATAAATGGAAATATTAGACAAACAAATGCTATTAATATTGTTAAGATGACGGTACTAGGCAAAGTGCTGTACAGATTCAATGAAATCCCCATCAAAATCCAAATGACATTTTTTGTGGAAATAGAAAATCCATCCTAAAATTCATACAGTCTCATGGGACATTAGATAGCTAACACAATTCTGAGGAAGAACAATGTTGAAGATCTCACACTTCCTAATTTCAAAACAATGCGAAGCCATGGTAATGAAACAGTATGGTATTGTCATAAAGACAGATATATAAACCAGTGGGACAGTCCCAGAAATAACCCTTGTATGTATGTTCAGATGACTTTTGACAAGTGTGCCAAGACCATTCATTGAGAAAATGACAGTCTTTTCAACAAGTGATGTTGGGAAAACTATATTCATCCACATGCAAAAGAACGGAAAAGAAATTGAACACTTATACTATAATGAAAATTAGCTTAAAATGGGTCAAATACCTAGGCATGCGAACTAAAATTATAAAACTCTTAGAAGAAAACATAGGGGAAAGGTTTATGACATTAGACTTGGCAGTGATTTCTTAGATGTGACACCAAAAGCACGGGCAATAATGGCAACAAAAAGATAAGGTGAATTTCATCAAAGTTTAACACTGCATAAAAGGATACTATCAACAGAATGAAAAAGTAGCCTGCAGAATGGGAGAAAATATTTGCAAATCATATATGTAAGGGATTAATATACAGAATGTTTAAAGAACTGTATGTAACTCAATAACAAAAAATAACCAAGTTAAAAGTAAGCAAAAAAACTTGAATATACATTTCTCAAAAAAAGTTATACAAATAGTCAATAAACACAGGAATAAGATGCTTAATATCACTAATCATTTGAGATAGGAAAATCAGAACCACAGTGAAGTACCACTTCACACCCATTAGGATGGCTATTATCAAGAAATGAAGAGAAAGTAGGTGTTGGCAATGATGTGAAGAAATGGGAACACTTGTGTGCTGCTAATGAAGTGTAAAATGGTATAGCTACTTGGAAGACAGTATGGCAATTCCTCAAAAGTTAAAAATAGAATTACTGTATGAAACAATGATGCTGCCTTTGGGTATATACCTAGAATAATTGAAAGCAGTACTCAGATTTGTATACCCTGTTCATAGAAGCATTAATCACAATCAGAAGATCAAAACAACCTAAAAGTCCAGATAAATGGATAAACAATTTGTAGTACATACGCACAGTACTACTCAGCCATAAAAAGGAGAGTCTGATATATGCATCAATGGATGAACCTTGAGAAAGTTATGCTAAGAAATAAGCTAATGAAAAAGGACAAATACTGTATAATTCTATTTATATGAGGTGCCTAGAATAGGCAAATAAAGACAAAAAGAAGGATGGTTTTCAGAGGTTTTGGGAGGGGCAATGGCTAGTTAGTATTTAATGGGTATAGTGTCTGTTGGTGTGGATGAAATGGTTCTGGAGACGGAGTGTGGTGATGGTTGCACCACAATCTGAATGATCTTCAAGACAGAACAGAGGTGTCAAATCCATTTTCATCAGGGACCACATAAGCCTTGCGGTTGCCTTCAAAGGGCTGAAATAATTTTAGGACTGTATAAATGTAACTACTCCTTAACTGTTAAGGAGTTGAAATTATTACATTCAGCCCTTTGAAGGCAACCACCAGGCTGATGTGGCCCCTGGTGAAAATGAGTCTGACACCCCTGACATAGAACTACATTTTAAAATGGTGACATTTATGTTAGGTATATTTAACTACAATTTTAAGAAGAAAAAAATAACATTTTTACTATGAAGTTGTTTTTTAAAGGTTTTAAAAACTGACTTTGTATTTTGCTCTATTCACATGTATTTCTTTCTAGTATACTTGGCTTAGTTTAAAATATATAGTCTTAGCAAAATTAGGAAGGTTTGGAATTGAAATGACCCAATTGATTTCTTCTTGATTTTGAAATAATCATTTAATGTGTACATCTACTCTGTGGAATCAAAGAACAATATGTAATCTTGAACAGTTATTTGTTTCATGACTTTTTTGTGTTAAATGATTTTAAATTTTTTGTGGGAAGGAATTTTTGTCTGTTTGGTACATTAGTGTATACATTAGTGTAACAACTGGGACAGTGCCTGGCACATAATAGGTGTTCAAAAAAGTATTTGTTAAATGAAAATGTATATATATATAAATTTTGTGTATTTGAAAGTGCTTACATTTTTGTCTGAAAATTGGCTGTTGTTTTTGTCTGGAAAGGAGGTTTGAGGGGAGAAGATAGCAAGGACAGTTTCTTAATGTAATTGGTAAATACAAGTAAGTATTGAGTATTTTCATATTATTGTAAACTTATTTTGGCTGTACACATTGAAAATTGTGCAGAAAAGTAGTATGTGAAATGCATGTTACTCAAATAGAAGATTAGCAACATATATATTTTAGTAGTAGAGAACATATTCACAAGAATATTAATATAAACAATATAACAATTGTGCTTTGTATAAACAATTAGATATTAGAAGGGACAAATTTCATTGCACATCACCTTATTCTATAATAGAAGTATTCTAGCTTTAGCATAGCCATTTTAATGGTGAGAAAACTGGGGCAAAAGAGGTTGTCAAGACTTTTAATACAGAGCGGTGGCAGTTTTCTGGTATCTTTTAGAGAGAGAAGTAATTTCATTCCCAAAGCTGAATAAGTGGAAACTGTTTAGGAGTATATTTCTTTCCTGGCCACAGGATCCCTGGGTACAAAATTAACTCATCTTTCCAAGGCTTCATATTCTAGAATTACTTCATATATAAAGTGATATCCAATTTTGACTGAATAACTATTCTAATAGGGAAATAAATGTTCAGGGTAAAATATTTGTGTTTTTAAACATATTATCTGAAAAAATTGCTTTATTTGGAGTCTTTTGTATATTTCTACTTTACTTAGTATTAAAATATTTTATGTTACTTCTTTAAAGATTATATTTTCATTCTTAAGTTTATTGAAACTAAGCTGTTGCATGTCCTTTTTTTTAATTTTTTCCTTGGCGTAAAGTCTTAACTACCTAATGAAGATGTCTTTTGAAAGCTGTACTTTTGAAAGAATAAAATGCTGTTTGTAATTTATTACCTTACCAAGGTAGAGACCAAATTTTATGAATTTCCTTTTTATAAGAGGAAAAATAATATATTTAATACATTCAGAAGTTTGATTAAATATTTAACTGTATTGACTTACTAAGTTGACACAGGGAAAAAATGCTTTTCTTTTCCTCGTATTATGTAGTTTTGAGGTGCTTGACACATACTAGGCTTTTCTTAAATTTTTGATGTAGAAATAAATTATTAGGTCACTTGAAAACGAAGAAACAACTAATTGTGCATACTATATCATTGTTAGAGTCTTTAAAGATGGGTTGTTTTTAATGGATTTATCCACTTTTTTTCTAAAAGAAAAGTTTTTGTATCTTTAGGTGATAATGTGTGTTTATAAAACTAAAACCTTGGAGTAAAGTAGCAGCACATAATGGTTTGTGGGTTTTGAAAAGGTGCAGGCCATATTGTGCTGCCTCAAAAATACAAGGGTCTGATCTTCTGAAGAAAATGTATTTCTTTTCATTCATAGCTTGTATGATAGTGATGTCAACAGTGCCTTAGCAGCACGTAAATATTGGCGTTAAGATTCTAAAATTATCTCCAGTATTAACTGTGCTGCTGAAGTAAGGTTGGCCATGTTCTGCAGTCATTTTAATATGTATTAATATTACTGATGTACTTTCTGTTTTATTGATAGTGTATTTTCATTGTTATTGATAACCTTGTTTAGTATGATTCTATAAAAACAAGTACTCACTTTTCAGATGTATTGTGTATATTAAAATAGTATAATTGCCCCCCAGCTGGTGTGGCTCAGTGGATTGAGTGCCAGCCTGAGAACCAAAGGGTCACCGGTTTGATTTTCAGTCCTGACACATGCCTGGGCTGCGGGCCAGGTTCCCAGTGGAAGGTACATGAGAGGCAACCACACATTTTGTATTTCTCTCCCTTTCTTCCTCCCTTCCCCTCTCTTTATAAATAAATACAATCTTTTAAAAAGTAGCATAATTGCAATTTAATAATTGTTGAATGCCATTAAGAGTTTATTGAAAGAGCTTACACATCAAGTTTATCTTAATGTACCTTTATATGCAATGAAAATAATTAGATTTTTAGTCATGATTAATAGATATATTCATGTTCCCTTTGTTTCTCTAGTAAATGAAATTACTGTGAAGATATTTGCATTATCTCACAGTTAAGTGTACATTATAAAATATGTATTTTGGACCCCAGCTGGTGTGGCTCAGTGGATTTAAGTGCTGGCCTGCAAATCAGGGCGTTGCTGGTTCCATTCCCAGACTGGTTTCGGGCCAGGTCCCCCGTACGGGGCATGCCAGAGGCAACCACACACTGATGTTTCTCTCCCTCTCTAAAAAATAAAATCTTTAAAAATATATATAGGGAGAGTATATCCAGTGCGATATACTCTATCCAATTGGATATACTCTATCCTATACGTATACATATATATACATATATATACACACATTTTTTAAAGATTTTATTTATTTATTTTTAGAGAAAGGGGAAGGGAAGGAGAAAGAGTGGGAGAGAAACATCAATGTGTGGTTGCCTCATGTGTCCCCTTACAGGGGGCATGGCCTGCAACCCAGGCATGTGCCTTGACTGGGAATCGAACCAGTGACCCTTTGCTTCACAGGCCTATGCTCAATCCACTGAGCTACACCAGCCAGGGCTATTTATTTATTTTTTAAATATTTTATTTAAAATCAGTCTACTCTGCCTTCTTAATGACAAGAAAAACTTGGATTTTACATTTTTTAGGTGAATTTTATATCTTTATGTTTCAGGTGTGAAGAAGGACCATTGGGGGCTATTATAGCTAAACGAAAACTTTCTTGTCTTAATCCTGAGAATAGATTAAAGAAAAAAATGAGATCCTGGGAGAGTAAAACAATATTGCATTTAAATTTATTGTAACAGTATTCAGCTTCTTTACAGCCTTTTATTAGAGAAGAGGAAATGGCCTATCAATACCTGATGAAACACGTTAGGTAACTCAACAGGACTGAAGTTTTATTTGTAAAGTTAATATACTTTCATATTTATGTAATTTTGAAATATAACAAATAGTGAAATAAAATGTTGACCTCAATTTGGCTATTTATTTTACAAGACAAAAATAGTATATATGGCTATATATTGTCCTCATTTTTTCCATCTTTGGGGGAAAATTCTAATCTTTTTTATTCAGGTTTCTGTTTACATTGATGTTAAATAATTCTAGTATTGAGCATCTTAAATCTGTTATTTGAGTATAGATTGAGTTGACAATAACCCAGAGGACTACAGGCAAGTGTCCAGGAGACAGAGAGATATTTTATTCAACAATTCTCTTTGTATCCTATATTCAAATCCAAATCTCTTAAGATCACACATGTTGATATGTTATAGTAGATTTGAAAAGTTGGCCATAGGCTAAATTCCATATTTAACAGTAAAGATTTTCTTCATTTATATATTTCTTTAGTTGCTATAAAATTATAAGTGTTTTAAGCCACTTAAGTATCATTATTGATACAAGCCCAGGTCATAATTGGATTAGCAAGACTATATTTTTATAAACTATGATCTCTGAATTGATGTGTTTATTTAGAAGTTGACATTCTAACTCAATTTCTTTTTCTTTTACAGGTGGATATTACTATCCCTTATTCATGGAAACAAATTTATTCTAAGTGTTGTTTCTCATTGAGTATTAACAAAAGGGAGAAAAAGTAATGTCCTAAAGGTTTGAGGTAGATTTGGTACTAGTAAGTATTTAGAAATACTACTTGCATATCTGGAAGAAGAAATAATAGACCATCATCAGTACATTTCCAGCTAAAACTTATTTTTCTTACCTCTTACGGAATAAATTTTACAGTTTACAATAATAAAATAGTTTCTGTTTTGTTGCTAATAACTTGGGCCCCTTTAGTGCAGAATTAACTCCTCTACTAGAAAATTTAAAAGTTTATGTTCTTACCTTGTTTATATATAAAACATATCTCATGGATTTCTGATGTCTTTTTTTTTAGGACATGCAATGAAGAAAATGTTGGCAAAATAAATAAGTTTAAACTATTACTGTTAAAATTACTATACAAGGTGACAAGTTAGTTGCTGGGCCTTTTTTTTTTGGCCTTAAATATACTGAAATTAAACTCAACATTCATAATTTCTATTTTCATCTATTTCTTGATTATTAATAATGCAATTTATGCAAAATCTTCATGAGTAATACACTTAAATTAACATTTTAATAAGCACACGTCCCCTCAATTCATTGGGATTTTGAATAATCGGATATTTATTGTTTTCTTATGATTGGACTTTTGTATAGAGAAAAAATGTAAACTGCCTGGATAATGTTGTCATTGTTTGTAGTTATCTTATGCTATAGGTTAGATTTTGTTTGAGGAAGAAAATTTAAGTTACTTTTATATTAATGTTCCTCAAATTAATTAAGTTGTTATTAAAGGTACCTCATATATCTTTGTTTTATAACTTAACCACTAGCATGGATGTTTTTCAAAGATTTTATTCATTTATTCACTTTTAGAGAGAGGGGAAAGGAGAGAGAACAAGAGGGAGAGAAACATGGATGCGGGAGGTACATCGATCATTTGCCTTTCATGCCCCTACCTGGCCACCCGGGCCCACAACCTAGGCATATGCCCTGACTGGGAGTCAAACTTTTCTGTTCAAAGCCCAGCACTCAATTCCCTGAGCTACACCAGCCAGAGCAGATTATTCTATTAAAGAATATCTTTAGAAAGTGGTAGAAATATTTATTCACCCCAGAGTTTGCTTTCTTCTATTTATTATTATTTTATAATATTTGAGAATGCTTATTTTTATAGAAGTAACATTTTCAAGGATATAAGTTTATGTAGTAGTACCACTACAACTCTTTTTCTCTGGACTTCATGCATATGATAGAAGTTTCCATGTGAACATTTTAAAATACCACTATCGGCCTGAAGCAATGAAGGTAGAATATTTGTTTGGTAGTATATGTTGAGAAAGTTTAAGTACATCATTTCTTAAGAAATTTGTAAGTTTTAACATAGTCTGTGTAGGCTTTTATATTTGTTTATATTTTCATGAATGGATTGTCTGGAAGTGTGAAAATGCCAATGTTGGATAGGAACATTACAAATAGATTCGCGACATTTATTTATAAAAAGGAAGGTACAATTTTTTTTTTCTGTGTAGGTGCTGAGGATCAGCAGTGAACAAAACATAAATTTCAACCCTCATGGAGCTTACAGTCTTGGGAATGAGGTGTGGGTAACAAAATAGATAGCACTCATAGGTAACTTATGTGGCATGTCAGAAGGGGATAATAAGTTCTGTTGAAAAATATAAACCAAGGGATGGTGTAAAGTGGTTTGTAAGGCAGGAGAAAGATGTTTTTAAATTAAATAGTATGATGGGAAAATGCCTCAGAAATGACATTTGAACAAAGATCTAAACAGTAAGGGAGCAAAACATTAGATATGCTGGGAGAAGAGCCTTTCAGGTAGATGATAATAGCTACTACAAAGACCTTGAAGCTGAAGTATTTTTAGTGTGTGAAAGAAACTGTGAGGAGATCTGGGTGGCTATGATCAAATTACATAAGAGGGATAATGGTAGCTTATAGGATCGAAGAGTTCATAGGGGCCAGATCTTACTGATATTTAAGGTTTTAGCTTAATCTACAAATTTAATTTTTTATGCATTTGTTAGTGCCTAAGCCTATTTGACCTCTGTAAATAAAACAGTATTTTTTATGAATTAGGACTTAGGGTTAATAAACCTCCTTTTGAGACCATTTAGAACATGAATACTGTTCGAATGGTTGGTTAATAGATATGTGTGTGATGATCAGGTTTTTGCAAATTGTGCCTTGATGGCTCTGAAATAGTTTTTCCATTTGATCAGTTTAGTCAAAGCTACTGATTCCAAGGAACACTCAGAAATTGTTCATGTTTGTCATTTACTCAAACATTGTCTTTGACACCTCTATTCTTAGAATTGGTGCCATAGTTAAGAACTTCATTATTTCTTTCTTATTCTTTTTTTTTAAATTTTTGGACTTTTTTATTAAGAACATGGAAGACATGTCTTGAATTGATTTAAATTATTAATGCATTGCCATTCTTTAAAATCTGATATCTGACTTAAAAAGAAATGTTTTCTGGTTTTGATTAATCTTTATTCTGTATCATCTTAGTTAAGGAATTCTTTTTTGTCTAAGATTTTATTTATTTATTTTTAGACGGAAGGGAAGGGAGGGAGAAAGAGAGGAAGAGAAGCACTAATGTGTGGTTGCCTCCCATGCATCTCCCACTGGGAACCTGGCCTGCAACCCAGGCACATGCCCTAACTGGGAATCAAACTGGCAACCCCTTGTCTTGCAGACCTGCACTCAATCCACTGAGCTATACCAGCCAGGGCTGTTGGTTAAAGAATTCTTTGCCTGTAATTGCTTCCTCTGCTACAGAATATCCCACTAATTTAACCTTCCTAAAATACTGCTTTTTACTGGATATAATTCAAACTCCTTAGGTCGTGCCTCATGATCTTGCCCCAACCTTCTTTTCTAAAGTGTTTCCATTTTTCTCCAAGTGAGCTAGTCCTGATATGTCTGTTTTTCTATCTCCCTGCCTTTATGCCATTTCACTATCCTAGTTCTCCCCCAACTAATGTCTGTACATTTTGAAAAATCAGGCCAAACCTCTATTGCGTGCTGTTCCCTGACTTTGTAACAGTCTGGCATGATACCTCCTTCCCATAGTATGAACAATTTATATTTCAGGGTTAAAAATTGCAATATAAATTGTTTATACTATGTTCTACTTGTTCTCCTGAGGAACATAACACTCCTATAATTAATTGTACCTCATTTATTCATACATATTAACTTTTAAAATGTATTAGCAATGGGAACAAAAATTTTTAATTTAAGAAACAAAATGAAGCCCTGGTTGGTGTGGCTCAGTGGACTGAGCACTGGCCTGCGAACCAAAGACTCAGTGGTTCGTTTCCCAGTTATGGCATGTGCCTAGGTTGTAGACTGGGTCCCCAGGTGGGGGTGTGTGAGAGGCAACCACATATTGATGTTTCTCTTCCTCTCTCTCTCCCTTCCACTCTGTCTAAAAATAAATAAATAAAATATTTTTTTGTAAAAGAAACAAAATGAAGAAAAATCAGGTGCACTGAGACATCCAGAACTTCAAAAAACCAGCCCAAATATCAGTCCAAAGTTTAAATAATTTTATGCTGACAAGTGAGACAGTTGATTTTTTCTGTTACATGAAAAACTATATCATAGAGTGAACTGGCCATAACACTTTTTAGCACATTAAAAGAATAAGGAGTTATCTATTTCAATTGTTTGATATTGTAAAAACAATTAAAAAATATACTCTAAGAAGTAGTCCATGTGTTTATTATAGTTTTTGTAATATTAAAAGGTATGAAGAGTTTTTAAGTGTCTAACAAAAGGCAGATTAAATAACATGGTAAATGGAGTACTCTTCAGGTATTCTAATTAATGTAATTATATTTAATTAGCTAGAAAGTTGTTCATGATTGAGTGAGGTTACCAAATTGTATGAACAGAGTACTTAGAAAAGTACATTTGCTAAGTTATTGGTTTACTATGTGTGTGAGATAAATCCCACTATAATGAGGGGGGTGTACCGTTAATAAGCATGTGTGATTTTTGTGAATGAAAGGCTTTTTTTGAAAAGGAGAGTGAGAAATCCTTGAAAAATATTGATGAAAACAATTATTAGAAACAGCCTTACCACTACATAATCATCTCCTTTGGAAATATGTAAATGGAAATCCTGCTTGGTTCAGGAACTGTGGAAGTGATAATGAAGGATTAACTGCCATGGGAAGAACTGAACAGATAATTTCAAACAGTAGGTATTTCAAAAATAAAATCATTTTAAAATATGCTTCAGGGGAGCAGTCTACTCTCTGTCCTCTAAAATTAAGAAATGTTAAAAGGAGTATTAAAAAGGAATTCTTGAATTTGTTGACAGGTTTTGCTGTCATTTCCTTTCTCTTCCACCCCCAAAGTCTCTCCCGTAGATACCTTAAGTATATATAAGAAAGGGAATAGTAGATAAATATTTTAATTTTCAAACTATAAATATGTAAATAAAAATCTGATTTATAGTTATGTTTAGTAGCACAGGGAATCTTAATTTTAGATCTAAAATTTAAGGATTTTTTTCTGTTTAAAAAGCTTGTTTTAATTTTTTCCTTGTATAAAAGTAATACATAGACATAGAAACCTTGAAAAAGGCAAAAGAATTCTATTTAAAGTTTTATACCTAGTGGCAACTACTATTAGGCTTAAATTATTCCCTCTCAGGAGTGTCCAGCCTTTTGGTGTCTCTGAGCCACAGTAGATTTGGGCCATGCATTAAATACATTGTGACACGTAATCACACACAAAAATGTCATAATGTTTTAAGTAAATTTACGGTTTTGTGTTGGACTGCATTCATAGCCATCCTGAGCTGAATGCAGCCTGTAGGCTGCAGGTTAGACATCTCTGATTAGTAGGATCAGCATTTTTTTTTTCCTAAATTCAATGTGTAACTATGCCAGGGACTAGCAGGGGCAACTCCCTGTGGAGAAGAGATGTAGAATTTGCTTTGGCTAAAAAAATTTCCTTTACATTTACTTAAAATATAAAAATACCATGAATTGTAGAATTTGTTTTATTAAAATTTACTGTAAAAAATGCCTAAAATTTCTCAAGGTGCTTTACTAAGCTTGAGCATATGAGAATATGCATCTTGTTTACCTGTGGCTTCCTCTGCCAAACTTACATGCCAACCCCATGGGTACCTTTCCATAGTCTGAGAAGTATTCTAATGCAAAAGAAGTCACTGAAAGGTTTTTAAACAAGAGAGCGAGAATAAATACTGAAATATGTGTACTGCTCAAGACTTTCTCAAAGCAAAATCTAAGATCAGTATGAGTTTCCTCTTTTGTACCCCAAATCATTAATTACATCTAATTTATCAAAAAGCTGAGTTCTGAGAGTGTGGAATTCACATTTGATATCCAGAAAACATGAGTAATTATGGACATTTCAGTTCAAACATGACTGTGGTTATCAAAATGTAAACATGACACAAACATGACTTCACCGTGTATGACCTGTCTCAGTGACCTATGTAGAATGTAAGCAAAAATGATATGTCTAAACCTTTTTTTCTCATATGCTGATTTTTTTATCATTTAAAACTCTTAGGCACTAGTAGTTTCATTTAGAAAGGCAGTTTTGGAATCTGAAAACTTGGTTAATAGACTAAACAAACTATAGTATTTGGGAGTCTAAAAATCTGGGGAGCGGTGTTTGTCATCAAAATGGGCCTATGGTACAGATTTCAATTCAGATCCTGTTTTGTCAGCGTTTTACTGAGTATTCCTTTAAAAAAAAAGTAGGAAAAATACCCATATAAGAATTATGGATCAAGTAGGTCCATAATAGTTACTGCACCACATTTGAATAGATGATTCTTAGATGTATTTATGTCTAAAACTCAAGAGAATTTGGAGCTTTAAAAATTGGTGACTTCTGCAAAATTCTACATAGTTATATTCAGGAGAAATTTGTTATGATTTTATAGTATTTCCTATATTCATTAAGAAAAAACATTCCTAAAAAGAAAAAAAGTCCTTCACTATAATTTTATTTTCAACCATACTAGATGGTCTTGATCTCTGGATAGCTAAATTAGATAGGTTTAATGTGCAGCTTAGGTAAGTGTTTGACAGATTTAAAAACTAGCATGGAAATTCATATATTCGGATTAACTTATTGCCATATGCTAATAAATACTTGTCTCCCCAAATCATTGTTCATTGGTAGTCTTGGTGTGTGAGGAAGGTTCATGTGAGGCCACACATAGAGTGTGGATGTGAACTTACTGGAGAGTTAACAGAATTGAAAAAAACATGGCGTTCAGATGTACTAAGGAGTGATTAAAAAGAAAAGACATAACCTTGAGACTTGTTTATTCTGTATTGCACTGGATGACAAAACTGGGGAAAGCAAGTTTCAGGAATGCAAATATGAACTCTTAAAACGGGTTTTATACCAACTACATATGTTCATTAGACTACTTTACCAAGTACCCTAAGTGAAGAAATAAGAGAGAGGAAGTAAAATTTAAATACATCATCTTGAATAAATCCTTGCTTTTAAAATGTATGCTAACAGAGGACAATTTTCCTCCAGTTTATTTTTATTTTAATTATACTTTAGTATGCTATTATAGTCGTGACAATATTTCCCCCTTACTCCTCTACACCCAGCAACCCCCACTCAGGCAATCACCATACCATTGTTCATGTCCGTGGTCCTGCATGTAAGTTCTTTGTCTACTCCATTTCCTATACTATGTTTTACATTCTCACAGCTATTCTGTAACTACCTATTTGTACTTAATCCTCTTGCCTCTTCACCTATTTCCCGACACCTACCCTCCCATCTGGCAACCATCAGAATGCTCTCTGTGTCTATGATTCTGTCTCTGTTCCTGTGTGCTTAGTTTGTTGTTTAGATTCAATTCACAGATACATATTTATTGTTCACAGTTTTAATATTTTTGTTAAATAAGCCCTTTTAATATTTCATATAATAAGGGCTTGGTGGTGATGAACTCCTTTAACTTGACCTTAACTGGGAAGAACTTTATCTGCCTTTCCACTCTAAATGATAGCTTTGCTGGACAGGGTAATCTTGGATGTAGGTCCTTGCCTTTTATGACTTGGAATACTTCTTTCCAGCCTCTTCTTGCCCATAGGGTTTCTTTTAAAGAATCAGCTAACAGTCTGATGGGAACTCCTTTGTAGTTGTTAACTATCTCCTTTTCTCTTGCTGCTTCTAAGATTCTCTCTTTTTCTTTACCCTTTGGCATTTTAATTATGATGTGTCTGGGAGGGAGCCTCTCTGCATCCATCTTGTTTGGGACTTTGCTTCCTGGACTTGCATGTCTATTTCTTTAACCAAATTAGGGAAGTTCTCTTTCATTTTTTTTTCAAACAGGTTTCCAGTTTCTTGCTTTGTTTCTTCTCCTTCTGGAACCCCTATGATGCGAATGTTCGAACTCTTAAAGTTGTCCAAGTCTGCTTTTACTATCATTTTTGGGGGGTATTTTTTTGGATTTTTTTTCTTGTTTTGATTGTTTTTTGCTTCCTTATGTTCCAAATAATTTACTTGTTTCTCAGCTACATTCACTTTATTGTTGTTTCCCTGTAAGTTGTTATTTATTTTAATTAGTGAACCCTTTATTTCTGACGGTATCTTTTTTATGCTGCTGAGGTCCTCGCTAAGTTCCTTGAGCATCATTATAACCAGTGTTTTGAACTCTAAATCTGATAGATTGCTAATCTCCATTTTGTTTAGTGCTTTTTCTGGAGTTTTGATCTGTTCTTTCATTTGGGCCATGTTTCTCTGTCCCTTCATTTTGGCAGCTTCCCTGTGTTTGTTTCTATGTATTAGGTATCACTGCTATAACTCCCTGTCTTGGTAGTGTGGTCCAATGTAGTAGGTGTCCTCTAGGGTCCAGTGGCACAGCCTCTTTTATCACCCAAGCTGGGTACTCATGGTATGCCCTTCATGTGGGCTTACTACACCTTTCTCATGTAATTGAGCCTTGATTGGTTTTGGCAGATCAGTGGGAGGAATTTACCCAGGACAGTCATGTGCAAGGACTAGCTGTGACCACTGACCACCAATCTCTGCCTTCTGTGGAGAATCAGCTGTGCAGGGGGGGCAGGTTGGTGGTGCTCTGACATGGTCTGTAGCTGTTCAGTGGGTGCATGGCCCTGAAATTTTCCAGGTGGTGAAAGCCAAGTTTAGCCCCTAACCTGTGTTTGCTCCTGCTTAAGCTATAAAGCAATCTGAGAGAGCTGCTACTTGTGCTGGGCTGGCAGTTTCCCAGGTGACACTAAGCTCTGAATTCAGGCTGGCTGCTGCTAGTGCCCTGTCTGAGGCCACTTAGCAACAGGTACTATGTCTGGGTGCTCACTGAGGCCAGCTGGTTTGAAAGGATTTAGGAAATTGTGAAGCATAAGCCCATTCTGTCCATTAATATGGAAAAGCTACTGTTAACAGCGATAAGTTGGGTGGGACTGAGCATCGGGGATCTTCAGGGCCAGGCAAACAGTGTTAGCCAGTTTGATGGGTCCTCAGATATGGCACCTGCCTGCTGGCTGTGTGGCTGTGTGTGTGGAGGATTAGGAAAGGGACAATGGCCTCCGCCTGCCTTTCTGTCTGGGAGAAAGCTGCCCCCCAGCTCTTGCCTTGATGCCAGACCCTGCACTTTCTCCCTGTATGCCACTGGTGCCTTTCAAGCTGCTACCCTGGTGCTGGAGCTCAGGGGTAGTGAGTCTGCATAAGTTCTTGTGTGGATTCTTTAAGAGGAACTGCTTGAGTCTCCAGAAGTTTCTTCCACTGACTCAATCACCACTTGTTTTTGCAGCCAGAAGTTATGGTGACTTATATACCTTGCACTGGAACCCTGGGCTGGGTGCCTGGTGTGGGGCTGGGACTCCTCACTCCTAAGATATCCCTCCCAAATTTATATCCACCAAACCATTGATGTGGGACCCACCTTTTCCACATCTCCCCCACTATGCTGGATGGATGTGGTTTCTGTAATTCAACTTGATTTCTGATGATTCTGAGTGATGATTGTTCTGTAATTTAGTTGTAAGTTTGATGTTGCAGTGTGAGGAGACGAACCATGTTCACATGTCCCGCCATCTTGACCAGAAGCTGACACTGCTCTATTTCAAACAATTTTTTACTGAAGGAAATTTTAGGGAGACTTCTGGATATTTTGTTTTGTATTAAGACAGTTTTTACTATAGGAACAAGTATAAAGGACACATGGACAAAAACTGAGGGGGTGGAAATGGGTGGGGACAAAAACTGAGGACAAAACTGAGGGGGTGGAGGTGGGGAGCACTGGGGGGGTGGACTGGGATAGGAGTAAAAGAAAACTATTTGAATAACAAAATAAAATTTTTAAAAAATGTAAAAAAAGTTTTTACTGAAAGTAACCATTGTTAGCAGAACTGACAGTATCTACAGAAGGCACTCTTAAGAAGTTCAAGATCAAGGTTTCCAAGAGCATATGTTACTTGTCCTGAAACTATGAAGTAATGAAAATGTTAACATTTCGTTAAGTACTAGAGTTGGAAGATTATTTTTTTAAATACTAAAAGCTTTTTTTATAAATTGGCATTTATTTTCAAGGCAGGTTACTTTTTGAAGGCTCTTAAACAAGTCCAGCATAGAACTGTATCATTAAGTTTTCATTTTCTTAAGACTTCAAAGGAAAATAAAGTTGAAGAATTTGGATAAACCAGGTACATACAAGGTGCTCAACTAATTATTAAATGGTGCATTCCTGGAAATACCAATCTCACTCTGAAATTGGCAGTGGGTCTAGTTGATTCTGGCAGCAAATATGTAGGAAATAATCATTCTATGTATCTTTAGCAATTTTTGAACTCAAATCATTGTTAAGATTTGATAAAATAATGTGACTTGGCTGAAAAGATCATTTTATGACATATTTTAATGCAGGCATCTTAATTTTTACAAATCAAGTACTTTTCATGTGCTTTGGCTGGAAATCAAACCTGCAACCTTTTGGTTTTCAGGATGATGCCCAAGCAAGTGAGCCATACTAGCCAGGGGTATATGAGAATCTTGATATGAGAGGACTGTAAATACAATTATGAACATCAGTCCTGATGTGTCAATGTTTATTTGTCCCTCTGGGAAATAGACCAATAAATTTTTATTTGGTTATTTTAAAATGACCCAAATGACCCAAATTAATAAAATCAAAACATTTTAATACCTACCCTATAGATTGTTGATAATTTTTTAAATTGTATATAACAATCACTCAAGCTTTAGGTGCTGTTATTAGTAATAGAAATAACTAACATTGATTGTTAAAAATCCTTTGCCAGATATTTAATAACTCATTTAATTCTCAAACCACCTTATGAAAGAGGTAATTCATTATCCTTATAGGTAAAGAAACTGAGGCACAGGGAAATAGCATGCCTAGTATCACAAAACTAGTAAGAGGAATCAGGATTCAGGCTCAGGTGATTTGATCGCAGAGCTCATCCTCTTAGTAATTATATCTACATCCTCCGTCCTGTAGCCAAGAAGAGATAGGGAAGACAAAAGTAACAAATATTAAGCCACAAATTGCTCAAAATGATAGTGATAGCTTCTGAAGAATGTCTTAAAGATAGGTTTGTATTTGGTAGTACTATACCAAGCACAGATTATTTTCTCAAATACTCCATTATTGTACTATTTGGTCCACTGCCAGGAGGCATGCTCTTAGAATGGTGTTTCAGTAACACTGGGCATGGGTATTTATGTGTTTATGTCTTCCTGTATACATGTTCCATGGATATATCTATTTAGTTAGCTCTTAATGTAATAATCATCCCTTGAGAAAACGGCCCCTGACTATCTGTGCAGAGTAAGTCTTAACACAATCTGGAGGTCATACTTTGTTGTATTGTTTTTAAGGCAATTACAGCATCCAACATTGTCAGCTCACTTAAGCACACTGTCTCTCTTTGGAAAGCACATCAAAATCTAAGGGAAAATGGATTTTTCTAAACTAAAAGTCTGCAAACAAACTATATACATCTAAATTGTACATTTATTTTGGAGATTATCTCTAACCTATCAGATACACTTTCTTTTTTCTTTTTAATATTTCCTGTTAAAGAATTGGACTTCTGGCAGGGCTTAATAATCACTGACTGACTTAATTTTCTCTCAGCAATTCCAGGCTGGTGACTATTAGAAATATTCTCAAATATTACCTCAGAAGGGCAGCTTCCTTTCCCCTTCATATATACACACAGAAAATTAACTCCCTTTTCTGTGTTATCACCCTGGTAATAGTTTTATTATTGCCTGTAATATTTTATAATAATTTTCATTATTATTTTACTATTAGCCTGTAAGCCTAATAGGCTTGAGCCCTGAAACTGTTTTTAGCTCATTTGGTGACTAATGTAGCTGATAACCTCACATAGCACTCAGTAATATCTTAGTTCCCTTATTATAGAATACAGATGATGCCAATTTTGACAAAGCTACTCAAAACAACTTATTGATCAAATAGCCATAAATTAGATCTTACTTTTCAGTACAATGCTCCCAGACTCAAATTAATATAGATCACCTACATTACAACCACATTGAAGGAAGAAAAGGAATGAGAAATATGAAATAGTACTTACCAGGTAATAAAAGTTTTATGTGTGAAATAAGTGTTAAGGGCCCTTTATTTCTCAATGAGATGATGTACTGGGTAAGGAATAAAGAATTTCAGAGCATATTTCATGTCTTATTGAGAAACTGACAATAAATCTGATGTATTAAAAAAATTTCTCTAGCAGAATGAAATGGATCCCTAATTTTTTTTTTTTCTGAGAAGTTATGTGAAAGCACCATGGTGGTCAGAATTCCAGTTAGCTTTTCAACTATCTAATAATTCCAGATTTTTAATGTATTAAGTAATTTTAAAAGTGTTATAACTATTTAATGGCTTTTTTATGTTATATCCATGACATTCAGATGCTTTTTGCTGCATTGGGGAATCATCTGGCTCATGGGCTCTACTTTTGTTTTGGTGATCCAAAGATATTCTCAAATGAACTAAATCTCTGTCCTTAATACCCTGCCTCTTGGATCAGTTTCACATAGTGGCCTCTGTTGCTCTTCATAGTTAATTCTTCCCAAATTAGGCATGTCAGTATTTTGGTGTTTTATACTTAACAAGTGTATTCCTTGATAATTTATCTAATTTGTGTAGTACTTTAAAATAATTTTTATTTTTAAGAGTTCTCCTAAATTAACTGTTCACTGCCAGATAATACTCATTATCCTCCTCACAGACAAGAAAAAACCTGAGATATTGTTGCATCAGAATAGGATTTTGACATCATGCTTTTAAAATGCAACACATGGCACAGTGCCAACACTCAGCTTTACGTAGACAGTTGCTCAATTGAGTAAATCTAGAGACCTGTGGAAGAAAGCATGAGAATGATACAATTGTCCTAAAATTTCATCTTCACTCCAGACCTGTATAAATATTAGCACTGGAGAGATCTGAAAAGGTTAAAAATTCCTTTCTTTATTGTTTGTTTCATTTCCTGCTTTATTATAATACTATATATGAAATGCTATCTGTATTTTCATAATTTTCATTCATTTGTACAATATAATTTTACAATTTGTGTTATGTGATATATGATTTCAAATAACAAAATTCCTAACAGATATAAGGACAACATTAAAACATGACACATACCAGATATGTAATGAATGTTTAAAATAATATTTAATGAATTAATAACTGATTTACTTAACATGATGGTTTATGAGGTAAGTCAGAGTTTTTAAGATTCTGTTATCAGTGAATTTTACAGTGTATATATTTTTAAAGTGTTTAATTTTAATATTCAATATTTTTATATTTATCATAGCTGAAAAAAGGAAAGTCCTCATAATAGTAAAATGAATTTTTTAGATTACACTTTTGGTTTTACTGTTTGATCCTATGGAAAAGAAATTGTTCTAATAAATGCATGTCTAAAGAAATAATATAGAATTGGGATTTGTTCAAGAATTCATGCAAGAATTAAGAATAATGTGGAAATCCAAGTAAGTAATATAAATTAAAAGTGAAAATGTCCATGAGAGACCCTGCCCAGGTAGCTCAGCTGGTTGTTATCCGAATACACCATGGTGGGGAATTCGATCCCAGGTCAGGGAACATAATCAACCAATAAATGCGTAAGTAAGTAGAAGAAATTAATGTTTCTCTCTCTAAAATCAATCAATAAATTAAAAAAGGAAGGTTTTCAAGATATGTCCATTAGATTAATTTAATGATTCTAGACATGAGAATCTGTAAATTATTGTCTATTATTTTTGTATGTTTTTATTTATTTAAATTGTTATTTTTGTTCAAGTACAGTTGTCTGCATTTACCGACCTATACCCCACCCCCAGCCATCCCTAACTGCCTTCCCTCATTCCACCCCCACTTGATTTTGTCCGAGTGTCATTTATACTTCTTCCTCAAAACCCTTCCCCTTTTCCCCCTTAATCCCCTCCCACCTCCCTTCTGGTTACTGTCACATTGTTCAGTAATTTCAATGTCTCTGGTTATATTTTACTTGCTTGTTTGTTTTGTTTAATAGGTTCCACTTAAAGGTGAGATTGTACTGTATTCGTTTTCACAGCCTGGCTTATTTCATTTAGCATAATGCTCTTAATTTCCATCCATACTGTCGCAAAAGGTATGAGTTCCTTCTTTCACTCTGCTACATAGTGTTCCATTGTGTAAATGTACCATAGTTTTTTTATCCACTCATATACTGATGGGTACCTAGCTGTTGCGAGGATTTCATTATTGTAAATTGTGCTGCCATGAATGTTAGGGTGCATAGGTTCTTTTGGATTGGTGTTTCAAGATTCCTAGGTTATAATCCCAGCAGTGGAATTGCCGGGTCATAAGACAGTGCTGTTTATAGTTTTTTAAGGAAATTCCATACTGTTTTCCACAGTAGCTGCACCAGTCTACATTCCCACCAGCAGTGCACTAGGGTTCCCTTTCCTCCACTTGCTCTCCAACACTTGTTTGTTGCTTTATTTGTCATGGCCATTGTGACTGGTGTGAAGTGGTATCTCATTGTGATTTTCATTTGCATCTGTCTGATGGCAACTGATGCTCAGCATCTTTTCATATGTCTATGGTCCTTTTTTATGTCCTCTTTAGACAAGTGTCTATTTAGGTCTTTTGCTCAATTTTTCTTAGGTTTTTCTCTTCCTGGAGTCGACTTGTGTGAGTCCTTTATATATTTTGGAGATCAAACCCTTGTCCAAGGTATCACTGACAAATATATTTTCCCATACAGTTGATTCTCTTAATTTTAATGCTGTTTTAACCATGTAGAAGCTTTTTATTTTAATGAGGTCCCATTTGTTTATTCTTTCCTTTATGTCCCTTGCCCTAGGGGACATATCGGTGAAAATATTACTGTGTGGAATATCTGAGATTTCCCTGCAGATGTTTTTCTCTAGGACTTTTAGGGTATAACAACTTATACCCTAAAGTCTTTTATCCACCTTGAGTTTATTTTTGTGTATAGTGTAAGTTGGTGATCGAGTTTCATTTTTTCGCATGTAGCTATCCAAATCTCCAAACACCATTAGTTGAAGAGGCTATTTTTACTCCATTTTATGCTTCTGTGCCCCCTTTGTCAAATATTAATTGACCATACAGACTTGGGTTTATTTCGGGGCTCTATTCTGTTCCATTGGTCTGTCTGTTTTTTTGCCAGTACCAGGCTGCTTTGATTACAGTGGCCTTGTATGTAATACAGTTTGATATCAGGTATCATGATCCATCCTACTTTGTTTTCTTTCTAAAATTTGCTGAAGCTAATCAAGGTCATTTATGGTTCCATTTAAATTTTTGAAGTCTTTGTTCTATATCCCTGAAATATGCCATTGGTACTTAATAGAGATTACATTGAATCTATAAATTCCTTTGGGTAATATAGACATTTTGATGATGTTAATTTTTCCAATCCATGGACACGATATATGTTTCCATTTGTTTGTGTCTTCCTTAATTTCTTTCTTCACTGTTGTGTAACTCTCTAAATATAGGTCTTTTATACCCTTGTTTGGTGCATTCCTAGGTATTTTATTTTCCTTCTTCCTACATCAAATGGGTTTTTTTTTTCCTGATTTCTGTTTCTGATATTTTCTAGTTGGTGTACAAAAATGCCTTTGATTTCTGAATATTCACTTTGTATCCCACTGTATTGCCAAATTCACTTATTAGGTCAAGCAGTTTTTTGGTGGAATCTATAGGATTTTCTGGGTACACTGTCACGTCATCTGCAATCAGTGACAGTTTTGCTTTCTCCTTACCAGTTTGGATGCCTTTTATTTCTTTTTCTTGTCTAATTGCTGTGACTAGGACTTCCAATACTATGTTGAATAGCAATGGTGAAAGAGTGATACTTGTCTAGTTCCTGATATTAGTGGGAAAGTTCTAAGTATTTGCTTATTTATTATGATGTTGGCTTTTGGTCTCTCATGTATGGCCTTTAATTTTGAGGAATGCCGCCACTATTTTCACTTTGCTAAGTGTCTTATCATATATGGGCGCTCTACCTTATGAAATACTTTTTCCATACCTACTGCTATGATTATGTGATTTTTGTCTTTCATTTTGTTTATGTGGTGTATTATGTTTATTGATTTGTGAATATTGTACCATCTTTGCATCCCTGTGATGAATCCCACTTGATCATGATGTATAATCTTTTTATGATACTGCTGTAAGTGGTTTGCCAATATTTTGTTGAGGATTTTGTGTCTATGTTCATCAGCAATGTTGGCCTGAAGTTTTCTTTCTGTGTCTTTATCTGGTTTGGGGATTATAATGATGCTGGCTTCATTAAAAGTTTGAGAATCTTCTGACTTCTTGGATTTTTTGAAATAATCTATGAAAGATAGTGTTTAGCTCTTCCTTAAATGCTTTGTAAAAATATCCTGTGAAGCCATCCGCTCCGGGGCTTTTGTATGTCAGAAGCTTTTTGATTACTGCTTTAATTTCATCAGCTGTTATTGGTCCTTTCGGGCTTTCTGTTTGTTCTTTACTCAGTTTTGGAAGATTATGTTTTTCTAGAAATTTTTCCATTTCGCCTAGGTTTTCAAATTTCTTAGCATATAGTTGTTTGTAGTAATTTCTTCCATTCCTTTGTATTCTGTGGTATCAATTGTAATCTTTCCTCTTTCATTTCTGATTCTGTTTATTTAGATCCTCTCTTTGTTTTTGTTTTTTTTTTTTTTGATGAGTCTGCTTAAACACTTGTCAATTTTGTTTATCTTTAAAAAAAACAGCTCCTGTATTTATTGATTCTTAGAATATTGCTTTTAGTCTCTATGTCATTTCATTCTGCTCTGATCTTGGTTAAATCCTTCATTCTACTTTGGGCTTTGTTTGTTTTTCCTCCAATTCTTGTATTGATAAGATTAGGTCATTTATTTAAAATGTTTCTGGGGAACTTCCAGCCAAGATGGAGGCATAGGTAGATACACTGTGCCTACTCACACAACCAAAATAAGGAAAACAGTTTACAAACAAAAAACATCCAGTACAGTTAGAAAAATTGAACTGTATGGAATACCTACAATCAAAGAATTAAAGGAGACCTATTCACCCAGACTGGTAAGAGGGGCAGAGTCAAGCAGTCGGGCAGAGAGGGATTGTGGCAATGTGGTGGCTGGGGGACCCCAGGCATTGCAAGGCAGCGGATTGTAGATTGTTCCGGAGCACAAGACAGCTGGTGGACCAAGTGGTTCCATATTTGTATGCAGATAAACCAGGCGAAACTGGGGAGCCAGGCAGATCGCACGACCCAGGGTCCCAGTTCGGTGAAATGAAGGCTCAAAACACCTGTGGGGGATGAGGAGCTGGGATAAACTCCCAAACTCACAGGAGAGTTCATTGGAGACACCCACAGGATCCTAGAATAGTACATAAGCCCACCCACGTGGAAATCAGCACCAGAAGGGCATAATTTCCTTGTGGAAACCTGGGAAAGTGACTGAAATCTGGCAGAGAGTGGAGCAAGCGCCATTGTTCCCTCTCAGACCCCTCCCCCACATACAACATCACAACCGAGAGACTGGGTTGCCCCACCCTGGTGAGCACTTAAGGCTCTGCCCCTCACTATATAACAGGCACACCAATACCAAAGAAAATTATTCAAACGAAAATGGATAAAAGCTCCTGAAAAAATACAAGTGACAAAGATCCAACCTATCAGATGCACAGTTCAAAATACTGGTAATCAGGATGCTCATAGAAATGGTTGAATTTGGTCACAAAGTAGATGAAAAAATGAAGGCTATGCTAAGTGAAAAGAAGGAAAATGTACAGGGAACCAACAGTGATGGGAAGGAAACGAACTCAAATCAATGGAGTGGACCAGAAGGAAGAAAGGAACATCCAACCAGAAAAGAATGAAGAAACTAGAATTCAAAAAAAAAAAAAAAAGAGAGAGACTTAGGAACCTCCAGGACATCTTTAAATGCTCCAACATCAGAATTATAGGGATACCAGAAGGAGAAGAGGAAGAGCAAGAACTGGAAAAATTATTTTAACAAATACTAAAGGAGAACTTCTCCAATCTGGTAAAGGAAATAGACTTCCAGGAAGTCCTGGAAGCTCAGAGTCCCAAAGAAGGCGGACCCAAGGAGGAACACACCAAGGCACATCACAATGACATTAGCCAAGATTAAAATGAGGGAGAGAATCCTCGAAGCAGCAAGAGAAAAGGAGACAGTCACCTACAAAGGAGTTCCCATCAGACTGTCATCTGATTAGTCAAAAGAGACCTTACAGGCAAGAAGGGGCTGGAAAGAAGTATTCCAAGTCATGAAAAGCAAGGACCTACATCCAAGATTACTCTATCTATCAAAGCTTTCATTTAGAATGGTAGGGCAGGTAAAGGGCTTTTCAAATAAGGTCCAGTTCAAGGAGTTCACCATCACCAAGCCCTTACTATATGAAATGTTAAAATGACTTATCTAAGGAAAAGATAAAAAACAGGTATAGTAAAATGACAGCAAACTCACAATTCTTAACAACCACACCTAAAACAAAAACAAAAGCAAACTAAGCGGACAGCTAAAACAGGAGCAGAGCCACAGAAATGGAGATCACATGGAGTGTTAGCAACAGGGCAATGGGAGGAGGAGAGAGGGGGAAAAGGTACAGAGAATAAGTAGCATAGGTGGTAGGTAGAAAATAGATGGAGGGTAAGAATAGTACGGGAAGTGTAGAAACTAAAAAACTTAGAACACATGAACTAAAGAGGGGAATGTGGGTGGGAGGGGGCGTGCAGGGTGGAGGGGAGTGAAGGGGGTGAAATGGGACAACTGTAATAGCATAATCAATAAAATATATTTAAAACAATGTTTTAGGTAGGTCTGCATTGGTATGAACTTGCCTCTCTAGATTGCCTTTGCTGTGTCCCATAAGTTTTGGACTGTTGTAAATTCATCTTCATTTGTTTCCAGAAATTTTTGACATCTTCCTTGATCTTATTCTTAACCCATTCATTGTTTAATAACATACTATCCATTCTTCATTAATATGAGTATTTTTTAGATTTTTTCTTCAAGGTTGGTTTGAAGTTTCAGTCTCTTGTCAGAGAAAAAGCTTGATATGATTTCAATTTTCTTACATTTGTTGAGACTTGTTTTGTGTCCTATCATGTGGTCTATCTTTGAGAATGTTGCATGTGCATTTGAAAAACTTTTTGTGGATGAAAGGCTCTATATATTCAGTGAAGTCAAGTTTATCTAGGGCATTGTTCAATGTCATAATATCTTTGTTGATATTGTTTGTTGGCTCTATCCATTTCTGACAGTGGGGTGATAAAATCCCCTAGTATAATTGTGTTTCTGTTAATATCTTTCTTGAAATTTTTTTAGATTTTCCTTATGCATTTGGGTTTTCTTATGTTGGGTTCATATATGTTCACAATGTTTATGTCCTCTTGACAGATCCTTCCCTTCCTTGAGTATTATGAAATGTCTTTCTGTGTCTCTTTTTTTATTGTCCCTGTTTGAAGTCTATTTTGTCTGATATGACTATTGGTACCCAGGCTTATTTTTTCCTGTCTCTTTCTTTGGAATATGTGTTTCCAGCCCTTCATTTTCAGTCTGTGTAGGACTTTTGTTCTGAGGTGGGTCTCTTAGAGGCACCATATGTGTGGGTCATTATTTCTTATCAGTTCAGCTACTCTGTGTCTTTTGATTGGAGAATTTAATTTGTTTACTTTTAAAGTTATTATTGATAGGTACTTCTTTGCCATTTTGCTCCCTTTGTACCTGCATTCCTTTCTCTCTAACTCTTTTATTGCTTTCTTTAAAAGCAGTCCGTTCAGCGTATCTTGCAGTGTTGCTTTAGTGGAGATGTATTCTTTGAACTTTCTTTTGTCTTTGAAACTTTTTATTTGGCTTTCCATTTTAATTGACAGTGTTGCTGGATAGAGTAATCATGGTTGCAAGCCTTCATTTTCATTACTTGGAATATTTCTTGCCATTCCCTTCTGGCCTGTACTGTTTCCATTGAGAAGTCAGCTGATAGCCTTATCAAGGTTCCCGTGTGTATTACTCCCTGTTTGTCTCTCGTTTCCATTAAGATTCTCTCTCTGTCTTTGAACTTTGCCATTTTAATTATGATGCGCCTTAAAGTGGTCCTCTTTGGGTTCCTTTTCAATTGGACTCTGTGTGTTTCCTGGATTTGTGTGACTTTTCTCTCATCAAATTAGGGATGTTTTCCATCATTACTTTTTCAGATAGGTTTTCTATCCCTTGCTCTTCTTCTCCTTCTGGAATCCCTATTATATGGATATTATTCTGTTTCATGTTGTCTTGGATTTCCCTTATCACCTCTTCGTTCTTTCTGAGTCTTTTTTCCTTTTCTTGCTCTTTCTGGGTATTTTTTTCTGTCTTGTCCTCCAGCTCACTGATTCGATCCTCTGTTTCATCTATCCTGCTTTTGATTCCTTCTACTGTGTTCTTCAGTTCAGAAATTGTATTCTTCATTTCCTCTTGGCCATTGTTGATAGTGTCTATCATTTTTCGTGTTGATATAGATTGCAGTGAGTTCATCGTAGTTTGCCTGTAGTTTTTGGTAATTCTCAGTGAGCTCATTGAGTTTCCTTATAACATTGCTTTGAACTCAATATCTGATAGTTGACTTGCCTATATGCATTTAGCATTCTTTCTGAGGCTCCTCCTTTCCTTTCATTTGGGGTTTCTTTGTCTTCCTATTGTTTGTGAGATTCTTCTTAGCCTGTGCTTCTTAAATTGATCTGTTCTGACTCCCTGTGTTTGTGGTGTGAACTTCTATGGTAGGAGACCTGTGAGATTCAGTGGTGCAGTCTCCTTGATCTACTGAACTCTTTTATGTTGGCTCTCTGGATGTATTTGGGTTTTGATTATTTTGGGGTCTTTCCTCAGTGGGTCCTTCCCTTCAGCTGGTTAAGTGAGGGTCACTCCACCTACCACATCTTATATGCTGTTTTGCACGGGTAGACAGGTTGTGTCAAAGCTGGTTGTTTTGTCTGTCCAAGGTTTGGAGGCTTCTCTCTCATTATTGTTCAGTTGTTTGTTCAGAGTAATTTCTCCACCATCTAGTTGTAATTCCAGATGTGGTCCTGGATATGGTCCTGGAAGTGTGGCTTCCTCTCACTCCTTCACCATCCTCCTTTATTATCTGTTGGTGGCTCCTTTGTTGATGGGTTTCCTCTTCCAGCAGGTATCCTGGTGTTCACAGCTCCCACCTAATCTACGTGATCAGTTGGAGGGGGGAGGCAAAATGGATTAAGATAGAGAGAGTGTATTTTATGAGATTTTACGTACCAACCCATAAAGAAGAGATAGGAGATCCTGTGGATAAGTATAGTGTTAACTGTGACATTTCACTTGACTAAGCCACTTTTTAGAATGGGTGGAAGAAGATAAGACTCTTATTAGAGGGGAGATGGATTGTGTGTTGAATGAAGAAAACTGAGCTTGTGGGAGGTCAGTTTATGAGATACAGTGAGAGTAAAGGATAGAAAATAGGCATAGTGTGCGAGAGAATAGAGTTAACCACAACAGTAATAAAGTTCCAGAACTTAGTGAAGTGGGCTAAGATCCAGGAGGGGTGATGGGTAGTATTTACAACTGTATGGAAAAGCAATTATTTACACTAATTCTGGAACAAAAATCATATGACAGAATGTATGTGATCTGAATAACAGAATAGGAAGTACATGACCTAGTTAGTGTGCTATTATTGGAACACAAATGAAAGAAGGAAACTTAAAAATATACTATGAAAGAGAGAACAAGGAAAAACAAACAGTGCAATTAAACACAAATAAAATGAAGAAAACTAAACAGAAAGAGAAATAAAAAATACTAGTAAGATAAAAGAAGTAAAAATAATGAAATAATAATAATACAAATAACAACAAGCAAGTTCTCTGGAATAGCAAAGTGAAATTTGTCTGTTTCTCATCTGTTGGATATTAACCTCATAATACCTATTTGGGTCTGACTGTGGTCCTTTCACAGCTCCAGGTCTTACTGTCTCAATTGGGGAATAAAAGAAAAAGCTATAATAAAAGCCTTCTGCTGAGTTTGAGCAAGTGAGTGCTGCTGGTCTTCCTGGCTGCAGCAGGCTTAGGAGGGTTGGGTTTCACTTTTCTCCCTATGGTTTTGGGGCCAGGTCTGGCCACACTCTTCACAGTTGCCCAGCCTTCTGCCCCAGACCAGCACCTTCAATCCACATGTGCCTTTTTTCAGGTGTACCAATTAGGGTCAACTTACACATCACCTCAATCTTTGCTGTCCTGGGTGCTATGCACTCTCATAGTCTCTTCAGGGTAGTTCAGCTCCCCCACTGAGTTAAGTCTTTCTGGGGACTGCTAACTCCGAGTCTGCTGTTCTCCTCTGTGGAGGGTGCTTCCTCCTTCCTCTTTGTGAGCCAGTTTTGCCACTGTGGCAGTGGGTGCTGGTGCACTGCCTTCACTGCTGAGGTCGGGGAGGAGGACCAGGGGCACTGCAGTGGTTGTGGTGGCAGGGGCAGGGTGTAGTCCCTGGGGCGGTGGGGGCAGGCGGCCCAGCCTCCACCTCTGTAGTGTTGGAGTGGCCGAGGTTGTGGCTGCAGAGGCAGCGGGCTGCACCAGGGGCAACCAATGTGGGAGAGTTCCATAAATAGCCACCAAGAGCCATTTTTTTGTTTTTAACAAAATCCCCCTGTTCAAGCCTACTGTTCCTAACAAGTGCCCAACCTCTTCAACCAGACTGGAGACTATCAGAGTCTAGGTCCAACACAGTCCAATTTTTCTCCCTTCTCCAGACATCACCTGGATACGCAATTTCTCGGGTAAATTACCCAGCCTGGCTTCTTCACTCTCAGCAGGTGAACACCGCCCCTGTGCATCTGCCACTTCGTCTTTATTCCCCCACAGTGACTTCAAGGATCCAGGTTCATCCTGGTGCCACTCTTTCCTCCCAGTTTGGCAGGGGTGGGAGCTGTCGATTTGGCTCTCTTCCAAGAACCCAGCATGTGCCGCGCCTGGGGCTGCAGTAACCCTGGTCCTCGCGCTGGTCCCAAGGACTTTTATTGTCCCAAAGCAATCTCCTTACCATCTGTTTTTCAATGTCCTGTACAGTTTTGGCCTCCAACTTTAATATATGCTGGGATTGCCATTGGCTGTTCACTATTCCTCAGGTCAGCTAGGTGTTCCACCTGTGCACAGGGGGAAGCGGACTCAGCTCATACCTACCCTGCCACCATTTTCTATCGTCTATTGTTTTGTCATAATTTTTAATGCCTCAGACAATGAAACTTCAGTCATGAGAGAATCATTCAGTGGTGTGTGTACAGCTATTATTTTATTCAGTTAAGTCACTTTGTTCAAATGTGCTTGCCTCTGATACTAATCTCTTCCATATATTCAATACATATTTTATTAAGATAGCAAGCATGTAAGAAAAGGTAAAATTTCCCCACTGGTTTAGAAAACCATGAAATGAAGCAAAACAAAAGGTTGTAATGCAATAAAATGAAATTCATATTTGTGAATATTATGCTTAAGAAATTACTTTTCCAGAGGAATGACAATGTAAACAGGAGGTTAAACTTCGTATCCCACAGAAATTAAGTATGGTCATATTCTTAAAAATTGGCTGTCCTACATGATAGTTGTTTGACCTTAACCAAGTGGCTATCTCTCCAGGCCTCAGTTTTAAGTAAGAGGTTAAATTTGGTTGTCTTGTTCCAAATTTTTAAATGACTTTTTAAAAGATTATATTTTTATTTATGTTTTAGAGAGAGACAAAGGGAGGGAGAATGAGAGGGAAACATCCATTGGTTATCTGTTACATGCTCCCTCCCGGGGACTTCACCCACAACCCAGAACTATGCCCTGACTGGGACTCAAACTTGCACAACTGTTCGGTTTGTGGGACAACACCCAAACCACTGAGCCATACCAGTCAGGGCTTGTCACCAATTTTTATAATCCTAGGACAGTACTGGTTTTCAATACAGGGTGGGGAAAAAGTAGGTTTACAATTGTTCATATGGAAAAAAATAATAATATAAGAATAAACTCTGGTTTGTGTATTCAAAATTGTAAACCTTTTCTTCCACCCTGTATATCTGATTTGCAAATAATTCTGTACACTGACACTACTCATAAAAGCAAAGGGAAAAGTAAAATCTTGTAGGTTTATATGGAAACCTCAATATCACTTTCAAACTCTGGAAAGTATGTGATTAAGGTTGCTGCTATAGAAAAAAATTAGGTTTATTTTTCTTACCCTTTATCAAAATGACACTTTGACAATATGAGACAAGAGCAACAAAAAGAAAAACAAACCCAGTGAAACTTGAAGGAGAAGCACTCATAAGTGAAAAATAAGAAGAAATTCCTAAAGGTTTATCAGATAAAGCATTTAATTGCATTAATCGAACAATATGGAGTACTAGATTTAGTTAACTGAAGTTTTCAATCTTAAACTTAGAATATTTTCTAAAATTAATTTCAGTATATTTTGTTTTCTTAAATAAAGTAATTCAAGTTAACTAAGAATTCAATTTGAAGAATTCCAATCCTTAAGCAAATTTCAGTTTATTTCAACATAACGAAATCATTGTATTCATGATTTGACAACACACTTGAAAGATGTACACTGTAAAGGATTTGAATTACAAACCTTTCAATATTAATCTGTTGGTTGTAAGCAAGTTTATGTACTTGTAATCTCTCCTACTGACAGAAATTGGATCCAATGAGATTGGGCTATCAAGAATGGCTACTGTTTCATTTATGGTTTTATGTTAAATACATGTGGTAGTGTTGGACAGTTTTACTCATGCAAATTTATTTCTGAATAGTGTGAAAATCTGAAGTGGTGATAATGTGAGATTTCAAATTCTGTAAATATAATTTTATTTCATCAAAAATAGTTACTAAATACTACTTTAAAAATTTTCAGTTTGCATTTTTAAGTGAGATCATCTTTTATTATTAAGAGCCTATTCTATGCCCAGTATTTCATTATAGTCTAAAACAAAAACCTTCTGTCAGCAAAGAACTTTTAGTCTAGATGGGGACATTATACTCATATACAACAAACAACTAGAGAATAGTGGAATGTAAAGTCTATTGCTGACTTGAATGCAGTAGAAGCTTAAAGCAAATGTGGACTTAGACTCATCAGATAAGACTTAGAGGAAGTAGAAGATGAGCCAGACTTAAAGAATGGATTAGATTATTAATTCAGTCAAATGAAGGAACCAGACATGATCAAGTGCAGAAAAATGAGCCAAGTAATGATCAGGTAGAAAGGAGTTAAGTGAAAATACTACATTAAAAGAAGAATTTGAATTGGGGAGTAGGTAGGGAAATGAGCATATCCATGTTTTAGATTGTTTTCCTTCCTTTACATAAGCCACTCTAATTTCTTAAAGCAGAAAAGTATTTTGATTGCCTGGAGCCCATTGAGTGCCAAGGTGTGGTGATTTGAAGAAAAAAACACACAATTTATAAGAAATATTGGAAGGAAATCTAGGCTTAAGTTAGACGACTTTACCTTCTACATTAGAGGATCTATGGCTTTTAACTCAGAAAATCAAAGGGTTGCATATAAAAATTCTACTGTCAGGATATTTGTTCTAGCCAGGTTGATTTTACCACTGTGGGAACACTTGTGTATTAATATCAAAGTACTGTTGAGCCAAATGGAAATACTCCTTCCAAACCACTCTAATTTCCTTCCAATCCTTAGCTCAAGTGATTTACTCCTATTATGTCCTTTCCCTCATTTTCAACTGTCTAAATCTTCTTACGCTGTCTACCACCCTACATGAAATTTTCCTTTTCAGCCACAAATGTCATTTTTCTCTTGTGCTTTTATACCTAACATAGAACAGTGAATACATCCTACCTTATTGGCAGAGACTATCATTTTTTATTGTGTACTCTTCAAGGGTAACATAGCAGGTGCTTGGTAAATGGCAATTGATTCCTCAAAATCATCAGTAATACCTTTATGATAAATTAATACATTTGGGAAATGCTAAATATCAGCTCGATAAATATAATGTCCTGGCTCTTTCCTGGTAGTTTAGGAGTTCCCCACCATTCACTACTTATTGAGGCTCTTTTCATTCTATGCTACCTACTAACATTCATGCCTCAAGTTTAGCTACCTTACAAGTGTCTTTTTAGAATTTTTTAAAAGTCAAAAACCTATGAGTGGGGTATAAATAGTTGGAAAGCCTGTGAAATTTTTGAGGATCTTTAATGATTGAACTGATCATCTGAAGCTTTCCAAGGAAGTATAGTTTGTTTTCTGTTGGCTTTTATTTGCATGTCTGAGAAGATGAGAGATAATAGTAGAATGAAAAGTCCTTATATTTAAAAGTATTTTCAAGAGATAACATTACCATATTCACAAAAACAAATGTACTGAGTATCCACTGCAGTTCTTTAAAATGAGTCTCTAAAGAAAATACCGTGCTGACTCTGGCCAAGATGGAGGCATAGGTGGAAACAACTGTGTCTCCTCGCACAACCAAGATTAAGGTCAACAAAGATTTATAAATAATAACACAACCAGAACACAGAAAATTGAACTACGGAAGTCTGACAACCATTCAACCAGACCAGTAAGAGGGGTGGAATCGGCAGTCGGCAGAGAGGGAACATGTCAGGAAAAGGAAGTGGCTGCCAGACCCAGGAGCACCAGAGGATAGGTGGCTCAGAGCTTGCAGACCCCAGGTGCGGGGAGGAGATGAGCAGAGCACATAGGGCACGCAGGGTGGTTGGCTGACCATGGACACACATTTGCGCACATATAAACTAGGCAAGAGTGGGCAGTGAGACACCGCACAGCCCAGGGCCCCAGTGACAAGAAATAAAGCCTAAAAACACCAATTGAAAAGGTGTCAGAGGAGACTCCCAGCCTCACAGGAGAGGGTGTTGGGGAGACCCACAGGGTCCTGGAGCATGCATGGGCCCTCCCGCCTGGGAACCAGTGCTGGGGGTGGCAGTTTGCTTGTGGGAGGCAGCAGAGGGGATGCAGATCCAAGAGAGCTTGGGACAGGTGCCATTGTTCTCTCTCTGACCCTTCCACCACAGACAGCATCACAACCCTGTGAATAGGTTGCCCTGCCCTGGTAAACACCTAAGGCTCTGCCACCCATATGTAACAGGTGCCACCTGACCAAATATGACTCAAAGAGAAGAACAGCTCAAAGCCCCAGAGCCAATACTTTTAAGTGACCGAGAAATACCCAATCTATCAGATGCACAGTTCAAAACACTGGTGATCAGGATGCTCACAGAACTGGTTGACTTTGGTCACAAATTAGATGAACAAATGAAGGCTACACTAAGTGAAATGAAGGAAAATGCACAGGGAACCAATAGTGATGGGAAGAAACTGGAACTCAAATCAATGGAGTGGACCAGAAGGAAGAAAGAAACAATCCAACAGA
>PVKM010002646.1:0-63191 GCA_004027735.1 Carollia perspicillata | reverse complement strand
GGTTTTATAGTTCTTGCTAACTTTTACCAGTCTGATGGGGACAAAGTGTTATCTTTCTGCTCTTTTGAGCACTTTTTTTCCAAATAAATATTTCCTTCAAGTATGTCTTGCTCACTTAGGTTAACTCTGTGATTTATTTACTCTTCGGCTATGCTATTAGATATTATATTGGGTTGTCTGTCATTTTCTGGTAAACTTTCAATAGCTCTTTGTATAGCATGTATATTCATTCTTTAACATCTACAATAGAAATATTTCTCCATCTTTGTTTTTAGCTTCCAATTTTATTTGTAACGTGTTTGCTACACTTTATAGTTTTTTATAAACTTTTAATTTTAAAATTGTTAGAGAATGCTGAATTTCCAATATTGATTAGGGATATTTTTTTCTACCTCAGTATTTGACATGGACTTTTCTAGACTTTCTTACAAGATTATTCTCATTTTATATTTCATCTCTAAATTGCAATGATTAATCTGGAAAATGTACAATAGATATGTGATTTTTCTTGTGTTTCCAGACTTTTTGGACAGTTTGTAGTGAATTCTAAATGAAAGTCATTGATAAATGGATGCCTCAACCTTCTGTTAAAAGCTTATTAAAGGGTAAACAATTAATAGAGAATTGGGTGTGCCATGTTTAATTATCAAAGCCTGCATTCACATCCTGAAAGCATCATTTATTATTTCTGTGTCTTTGGAGAGTGACCTTCAGTTTTCTCATATAATTTCTGCAATTATAACAAAAAATCTCTATTATAAATATAGTCCCTCCTTTGATAACTAGCAATAATTACTTATGAAATATTTGTGTAAGGAATTAATGAATTACTATGTGCTATGTGTAAGAGCAAAAATACAAAGCAAAATGAAACATGGTTTCTATCATATAAAAATATTAATTAGTTGATTAATCTAGAGGTACCTCACTTGAAAACGTGTCTGGAAGGCTTCTTTTTAGTTGTGTGTGTTTTTTATTACATTTATCCCCCTTATGCCTCCTCCCCCGAAATCCCCACACTGCTGTCCATGTCCAGGAGTCCTTTTTCCTTCTTGCTCAGTCCCTTCATCCCCTCCCCTCTGTCCCCCTTAGCTGTCACCCTCACTTGAAGACATGTCTGGAGGGTTTTTGTGAAGAATATCAAATGTAATTTTGAAACTATAAATAGTTACTGCTTAAAAATAAATTTATCTATGGTTTCCAACTTTTGGGACCCTGGTGGGATCTACCCAGACCACCCTCTTCTGCAGGAGCGTCGAGTGCAGCGCATTGGCCTTCTGTGTGGGTGGCCACGGGTGTTCTCGGCTCACTCCTCTACATTTTCATTATCTTTACATGTATCGGTTAGTTTTGATTCTTTGTTAGTGTCGTACTTGCTTATTACTTTTGTAGTTTCGTCACATTTTTATTCATTCTGTTTTTTCACTGCCTTGTTCTGAGAATTCTGTTTTTAACTTTCATTAATGGTTAACTTTCCTTTCTTTGCTCAGGCACTCAGGCAAAATAACCCAAACATGTGCCCACGGAACCTCACTTTCCTCCTCAAGATGCTCGACTTGCCCCTACTTCTCTGACATCCCAGTATCAGGAAATTTAGAAAATTTACTATCCTCTTTCATGTAACTTCCCTTCCTACCCCTCTGAGAACTCTGGAATGTTTGACTTCATCCAACAATTCTCCACGCCACCCCTAACTTTATGATATAAGTTGGGAAACTTTGCCATAGTTTTACCCTCTGGAACAATTATATTTCAGATAGATATTATATGTTGCTTAAAGATACATACACTTTTCCAAGTAAAACAGTACGGCTTGGTGTTTTTCAGGAATTTTTTTTGTATACAAATTCCATTTTCTTATTTTAAGTTAATATATTTTTTTCAGAAACTGTTCATTTTATTTACATTCAAACTTGTTAAACATAATTATTTGTGTAGTTTTCTTTGATCAAAAAATCTTTATTATAAATATAGTTTCTCCTTCTTCCTACTATTTATTCCTGACCATTCTTATCAGAGGTTTGTTAATTTTAGTAGACAACTTTTGGTTTTATTAATCCTAAACATTTTGTTTTTATTATATGATTTTTTGCTCTTGTCAATATTTTCTTTCTTCTACCTTTGAGTTTGACTTTTTCCCCTAAACTGTCAATTGCTGATTACTTATTGTTTTCATCTTTTCTTCTTATGTTATTTAATACTATACCTTTATCTATGGATTCTTCTGTAGCTGCATTTTTTAAATGTTTCATGTATAGTATCATCATTGTCTCTCCATTCCAAATAGTTTCTAATTTATATTATGGTATTTTCTTAGGGACAAAATCATCTAGAAAAGGTTTTTAAACTTTTAAAAGTACTGATATGTATATAATTAATGCATACATTACTTCATTATTTGTTAAAACTTGTACTGTGAACTATTAGATGGTCAATATTTACATGCCATGTGTGTTTATAAAGAATTTATGCTCTCAGTGGCTAGGTGCAGAGTCCTGCCTCTATCTACTAGGCAAAGCTTGTGAACTGTGTGTTTCAACAATATATCTATTCTTATCAATTGTCTGCTTTACCAATCAATTATTGGGTGAGGTGAGCTAGAGTGTCTTACAGTGACAAAATATTTATAGATTTCCCCATGTACTTAGTTAAATATTTTATTTCTGCATTTGTGTGCTATGTTTTTAAGTACACGTGGATTCAACATTGTTATGTTTTCCCATAAGCTTCTCCTGTTAGCAACATATAAATAATCCTTTTTGCTCATTATTATGCTGTTTCCATGTCTATTTTATCAATAGGGCTACATAAGCTTTCCTTGGTAGTATTTTCAGGTCTTTTTCTATCTCTTTATTTATGAACAACATTTCAATGGCTTGTTAAAAATCCCAAGAAACAGAGGTGGCGTCTATTTCCATCCCTAAAAAACAAAAAAAACTCGGAAACTGGAAAAGTGGGAGACAACCGTTTCAGACACGGCACGAGGGGTAGTCCTAGCGTGTGGTCACAGAGAAAGGGAATCACACGGTAAGCCCTGCTTCCTCTCGACTCTGTGCCCGAGAGAACTCGTAACCAGGGCAGGAGGAAGCGGAGCGTAAACAGCAGAAACGCTCCGGCCCCACTGACCCGGGGAAGCACAGATGGGAGGTGTGGGCTGTGAAAGAGGCTGCGATCTGGATAAACAAGTGGGAAAGGTGCTGCCCCTAAGGAGAACTCTGGCAACCTGTACGGAGAGTTCCCCAGATCCTCAGTCTAGGTCTGAGTCTGTGCCTGGGCCTTGCACGTGCCGGGCAAGGCTGGTGAGACTAAGCAGAGAAGGACTGCTACGCAGTCACAGTCAGAAGGGATGCACCAGAGGTCAAGCCGCAGTTCAGGAGGTTGGAGTGACACTTTATGATGCATTGTTTAGGGCAGCCAGATACACTCTGGCATGGCAGACGGTCACACTGTCACTGCTCTTCCTCTTATTGGTACCTTCACCTTTATCTCTGTTTTTATTTTATTTTTTTCCTGAACTTCTTTCACTATCCTGTCAAAATGCACACCAAGGTTCTCTGAAACTGCTATCCAAATAAAACATAAAAATATGTATTTGCCCATTTTAATGGTTTGATTAAAAATGTAAAGCTGATTTGAGGGTAGATATGAGACCTAAATATCCTTACCTAGTTATTTAACTCTGAAGTACTTAACTAGATGAACTCATATTTGATGCACATTATTGTCAACTTCAAAAAAAACATTATTATTCAGAGACAGATATGGTCAACTCCCCAGTTCTGGACTGAAAGCAAAGAACAGTTCTCGAGAATTAAAAGAAGGGGAGGCCCCCACCCCCACCTTCCTTCCACAGTTCTTCAAGGGCAGCCCCTTTCCTCAGCCCCAATATGCTCACCCATGGTGAGAGGGGAGTGGGGCCCCCCGGGTTCCCAATAACTCCCTGTATATCTGTATAAGTAAATAACATTTCAGTGGAGTCCTGTTCCCGATCGTGTTACCACTGAGTCCTCTCCCGAACCTCCACTCTCCCTCTATTCTCTTTTTGGGGGTTTTACCCTGTGCCCTCAGGCCCTCTTCCACATTACCAATAAAAAGCCCCATCCCTTCTGCCATGGACTTGTATATGAAGCTTGTCTCAATAAACCCATTGGAATAAGACAGAAAAAGAAAAGAGTTAATAGAGTAGGTAGCCATCCGTGAGGTGTGGTTGACTCGCCTGCTGTAGGCCCTAAACGTATGCTGTGATTTGGTCTCGATGCTGTTAGACATTACGCCCTTTGTGTCTTTGGAAGTCTTCTATGAAATACCTTCAGAAGGGGTGGTGTTTAGGTGGGATTAGATCATTACACTAAAACAATAATATTTCAATGGTTCTTTTAGGGTCCAAAAGGCCTCCATTTATAGTTGCTTATTTAATTTTACAATATCAGATATGTTAAATGATGCCCAATAGATCTTTGTGCATTATCACTCATGTTTTATAAATGAAAACACAGTGACCCAGAGACACCAAGTGACTTTTTAGCTTGTAAACTCAGAGCCAAAATGCAGAGCCAGGTCACATGGTTCCAGGGGCCTTGTTCTTTCCATCACACTTCACTGCCTTCCCGGTAACAGTCACCATGCAAGGCCTGCTGGGAGCTTTTCTGTTTCTGTGGGTATGGTTTGTAGAAGAGAGAGGGCATCTGACCATCAGTCAGTCACCTCCTGAGAAACTCCTCTTCAGCATTATTTGAATGTGGAACAGAGAGTGGCAGATATTCCTAAAATCACGTTTTTTCATAGAATCTCTTTTCGCCCTTCCTAGAGAATGAGTTTTCACAGTGAGCCATAACCACATTCTCTCCCGTCTTTCCATCCTCAGGGTTCTTCCCACTCCTTTCCTCATCAGTCCAGGCCTGTATCTGCTCTCCTTTTACTCATCCGACATTCACACCAGACCTGCACCAACCTATAATACGGGAGCTGCTAGCCTCACATAGCTATCTAAATTCTAATTAGGTAAAACAAAATTAAATAAAAAATTTGGCGGCTCGGTTTTTCTAACCCCATTTCAAGTGATCAAAAGCCACATGTGGCTAGTGGGCTACCAAAGCAGATGCCACACTGTATGCAGAACATTTTCGTCATCACAGAAAGTTCCATTTATTAAACAAGGCTGCCCTGAAGTGTGACTAATGGCCGCTCAAAATATTTTTCCTTCAGGGACATCTATATTTAACTGAACTCTTTGACCAAATGAATCCAGCTCTGGTACTAGCCTTTGCTGAAAAGGGAGCTGTGCGCATCCCTCTGGGCTGCCCCATGGAGCACAGCCCCAAGCCAGTGGTTCTCAGACCTAATTACACACTGGAAGCACCTGGAAACTTAAATATTAATACAGGGGTGGGTGGAGTGGGACAGGGCACTGTCGTTTCAACAGTGACCCTAATGGTCATCCGGCATGGAGACCAGCAGACTTAACCGATGGTTTGGCGTGGTCTGGTCTGTGATCTTGCTGATTTCGTCCATCTCCTCCACTCAAGCCTAATTGTTGATGGAAAGGCCAAGGTCTCATTTGACTCCAAGTCCCCAGTGCCTACTCTCAGTGGACCACTGACACATGTGCACTGTGTATACCTACATATCTTAAAGGGCCAGTACTTAACGGCCACCCTCTGGCTTCCTCTGTAAACTCCATCGATGGCTCTTCAAGATACAGAAAATGTGAACCGTTCCAGACACAATGATGGCAAGAATTATTTAAAATTTCCATTCTTTTCATAAAGAATAAGGCCCCTGTTTATATGGTAGAAAAACCATGTAAATCCTCCAACTATACTGAAGTATGGGAACGACTCATAATGGGGAAATACAAAAAAAAAAATCATGCTAATAATCTAAGCCGGTGGAGAGAGACAGAGGCCCGTGTACTAGAACTCAAGCAATCTCCACCACTTTTGCTGGCTTTGCTAATAATTAGAATTTCCTTTGGAAATCATTTATTCTAGATAGCTTCCTTCTCCCAGTCTACTATTCTTAGAACTTGCCTATTTGTTGTAATTTCTTGCCAGCTTTTGAGTTCTTTGTAATGTTTTCCACCATCAAGGATGCCTGTTGTGGTTTATTTTTGATTGACTTATTGCCTATTCCCACTGGGCAACTTCTGTGATGGAATTCATAGCTACTCGGTTACTTTTTTTCACGTGTATTATATTTGTAAGCCTCCTGGGAAACGGTGGACAGAAGATACAAGGGTCTGGCGTGGCCTCTAATTTTCCCTCTTCTCCTGCAGGAGTCTGTCAGCCGGAGCCGTGGCCAACTTCACCTCCTCCTCCTCTCAGGTTGTTCTGCAGCCTCATGCATCAGGAATTTGAGTAAAAGTAAAACTGGAAAATTCTCCTTTACGATCAACACCATTCTCAGTTCAATTCGATCGTGTTTCCCCTGCAACCCTGAAGTGCCTCTGCTGTGTGGGAAAAGCAAATTGAACTGGGGCTCTTTTAAGACCTGGGTAGATTAGATGTTTATGTGTGTGTTAAAAAAGCAAAAACCAGAAAAACACTTCCATCCTGTTGAGAAAACTCTTGCAGACTTCCAAGCTGAAAAATGAAATCATGCAGTCTCTTTTCAAACTAAGAAAACTCGTGACAACACAGATGGACCTTGAGGGTATTACTAAGTGAAATAAGTCAGACAGAGATACACAAAAAATGTATGGTTTCACTTATATGTGAAATCTTAAAAAAAAAAAAGATACCCCTCAAAACATCAAAGCCCAAATACAAACTCACAGACACAGAAAACAGATTAGCAGTCGCCAGAGGTGGAGGGGAGTGAGCAGGCGATAAGTAAAGGTGTTCAAAAGGAACAAACTTCCAGCGATAAAATGAATACATCGTGGGAATATAATGCACAACATGCTGACTGTTGTATGTCTGGAATTTGCTAAGAGAAAGAATCTTAAAAGTTTTCATTGCGAGTAAGAGAAAAAGAACAATTGGTGTGTGAAAGACGTAGGTACTGAGTTGTTCTGGAGCACAAATGTCCAGAGACACGTTCAGAACTCTTCAAGGGTCACCTTTCCCCTCTCTGCTCCCTGCTTTTTTCTGCTATTTTATTTCTGTTTTCTTCAAAATTGGGGGGGGAATTTTGTTATTGGCCTGATATTTAAGAAGCAACCATTGATAAAAATTGTGACTTTTTTAAAAGCAGGATAAAACTACCGACTGGGAATAGGGAGATAACAGGTGAAATGGAAGTTAGCAGAGTACTAGCAATAACAACAATGCCAATAGTGATAGAATCCACCTTTTCTATATCTTCAGACTTTTGAGCCCTTAACTGATCAGTATGTAAGCACCTAGAGAGGCCTGGCAATAAAGAATAGGACCCTAGTCACCCTCCCTTCACCCCAATAACAGGGAGGAAAGAAGGAAAGGAAAGGAGATGTATACTAGATGATTCACAACAAATGAATTGATCTTTTTCAGGGTAGAGGTATTTCAAGGGCCCACATCCTAGAAATTTTAAAATAAGGAAACTTTCTTCATTATTAATGGAAAGTTACAGCTACTTAAGGGACTGAAAACTTTGAAATGTATCATTTGGGAGAACTTTAATGAGTAGGAATGTCTTACTCATTCTTCCATGACCTCATTATTAATAGCTGTAATTCAAGAGCACCATAAAGGTTCAAAGAACTCCTATCCACCGGGAGTTAAGGTCCTATTTTTCTTGTACCCTGAAGAGGGTAATTAAGAGCCTGAAGGACATGGAGTAAAAGATACAGAACATTATTTCAAGTTTTTAATATTTTACTAATCCACCAACCTAGCATTCTTAACCTGTTTCCTTTTCCTCTGTTACCATTAATAATTCTGAATGCCTCGGAGAACATCTCAGGGCCTTTTAGGGAGGAGAATGGAGTTAATAAGGATTGTTCTTTGAATATCGTTTTTCTGGACGACACAGTGGTCCAAGGTCTGGCCCATTCTGTGCAATTGCAGAGGACCTAGGTAGAAGGAAACAATTGCATCCTTGAGTTTAAAGGCATGATAAATAAATTCTCTTTACACTGATGGGCAACATGGGGGTGGGAGGGGGGAAGCCATAAAACTTTTCTCAGACAGAATATAAAATTAAACAAGACTTGACTCAACCAGTTCTACAGGCCAGGTAACATGTAGCCGAGGGAGAATAATACAGAGCTCCTTGTGCAAAGATGGAAAATGTCAGCCCATTCCATGGCCAGAGTCCACATTCTCCAGCCCTCAGGTATTCAGTTTAGTTCAATAAATTTACTGAAAGCCAGTGATGTGTTAATGACAGGCGCTGATGCAATGAATAAGCCATGGTTTCTTCCTGCTAAGAGCATTGCCAGATGAGCTGAATCATGAATTCTTGCCAACATGATTGGCAGTGCAGCCTGGAGCCTGCATTGGATAAACAGATTCAGTTACTTATCTGCCTAATTGTCTGCCTTATTCCTCTCTTTGTTTATTCGTTGGTGGGGTTATTGAATGATTTTTTTCTAGGTATGTGAGTTCATTGATTGCCTCTTTGCTCTTAGGCAGCTTTGCTTCCCATGAAACTCATCCTTAAGATGTTATCTTTGGGTTGTTTTCATGTCTTATTACACTGGTAATTCTCTTCTCTCTTTCTCTCTGTTCTTGTATGTTTCTCTCTCTCTTTCTTTCCATTAGTTTTGGCTATCTTTTGAACATTCAGTTTTTACATTTATTTTCAGAATTTCCACGATTACCCGTGTGCTCAGAGTACCCACACAACTTGGCCTACGGAAGAAAACATAGACTTGTAACCCCAGATATCAATATCTTCCCTAAGTTTCCTGTAAGTAACCTCCTCAACATTTCTCTCCCCACCTCCCTGACACTCTGCTCCCACTCGCCGCGTACTGCTCTGTGCCTTCCCGCCTTCTCGCCTTTGTATCTGTGCTCATGATCTTTCTCCCTGCTCCAGGGTCCTGAAGCCTACCTTGCCTTCAATATCTAGCTCATCTCAGAATCTCATGAAATATTTTATACCTTCAATCAAAATAATAATAATTACAACAACAGTAATAACAAACATTTGCATCCGCTCTGCCTCAGTCAGACACCCGGCTAATCACTCTACATATATTATCTTATTTCATTCCTATGACAGCTTTCCGAGATCGAGGAAACAGAGCTTTAAAAACTTGTTCAAATTCACAAACAATCAAATGAAGGAGTAGAGTTGAATTCCAGGTTTCCTCCAAGGTTTGTGTCCCCAGCCTAAGGAATACTATCTAAAAGAAACTGCAGGAGGAGAGGCTTCAGGCAGTGAGACAAGTTTATGGAAATAATCTAGGTGAGAAGTACAGGGTGAATTATTGGGAAATGAGGAGAGAGGAAAATGATAGAAATATTGCAATGACAGAATTGACAGTGCTTGATATTTCATTGAATCTGAGGACAAAGAAAGAAGTCAAGACAAAGCCACTCTGATAAGTCTTGGTGATTAAGGAAAGCGGATGTTCTCTCCAGAGTCCTGGCCAGTGTTGTTGGAATCAAAGGAAAACAGAGAAAAAAATATTTTGCAATGATACCCGAAATAGAACCTGTTGTAAGTTTTACTCCAAGTAACTGAAATTTGTCACAGCAGCTCCTCTGCTTGGAAGGCTGGACCTGAGCCTGCTCTCACTGTGCGGGGGCAGCCTAGGGCAGGCACTGCAGAGGCTGCATAAAGAAATTGAAAGAAAGTAAGGTGCTGCTCTGAATGCCAAAAACAGATTTTTGAAGTCTACGATGGCATGATAGTTCGGGGGGAAAAAAGACTGTTGCTTAGCAAGAGCCTTGCCTTATGGGAGTTAAAGGGTTTTCTTGGAATTTCTAAATCCAGGCTTTAAATATTAAGAACCATATGCAGAGGACTGTAATGTGAAATTTTAATATAAACTATAGAATAGGAAAGAATGAGGCTGTACCATCAGTTTCAATTAGGCAGAAAAAAGAAATAAAAATTCTTTCTACACCTAACAAGAGGAGCTGGTGGGAAAGTGGGTGGAGGAGAGAGAGAAAGTGACAGCAAGAAAGAGAGCATGGAAACACAATGAATGCAACAGAGCATGAGGAGAAGAGCAAGAGATAAGCCATTTGGGGCATCTGGTTTATGCCAGAATCTGGTGTTAGGCACAGGATAAAAATACCCAATAGGTTTGGAATAATCCCCGAGCCAGAGGATTTGCTCCTTCTTGCCTGTGGCATGCCGCCTCCCACCCCGAAGGCCTGCATTCAGCATAATACCTGAGCAGCATGACGCGGTGAGAACACAGCAGTGAACAAACAGCAATTACCAATGACTGAGAAGGGGGTTAGGTAGATGGCCTTTAGATACCATTCCTGGGTCTCAGGTCCTGTATGTAGAGTGCATGGGAAAAAGAACTTACTCTAAGTCCTGGAAAGGAATGTGGAAATGGTAAGAGAATTGGGAGAGGTCAGAGGTCAGGAAGCAGAGGCTGAAGCGTGAGGACAACAGCAACACTCAAGGCCACTGCAGAGAAGTCAGCGTGAGAGGAGTGCGGATCCCGAGAGAAAAGGTGGGCCTAGCTGAGCTCCTGGTGTAGATAGCAGCTCGGGATGTTAGTGACCGACCAACGGTGTCTCTGTGGACCCTGGAAGAGGCCACTAGGACAGGGGATGGTGGCAGACTAGGAGCTACTTCTCTCCTCATGCAAAGGCACATACGCTGCTTGAGACGTTGCATCATCTGTGGTCAGACAAATAGAAAAAGGAAGAAGAACCCGAGGGCTGAGTATTTACTCCAAAGGCACTGACTTAACCAAGAAGAGAGGTCTAGGATTTAAACTGGGCTGACTTTAATACATTTAAATTCGCAAGCAGAAAAGGCAGGAAAGTCCTGTGGAGTGGTCTTTATATAAAACAGTTTAGGTAAGCTATAGAAAAATAAGTTTATGGTTTTCTGACTCTGCATCATAGTGGGTCCATTTTGATTCTTCACTATAGATTGCCTCAAGTCAACACTGTATTTCATGGTATGGTGCCCAGATTGGTGCCATTAACAAATAAGGGTCATCTGGAAGCTTCTTATCATAACTAATTTTTCCCTCAATCTACAGATGCTTAATTTATATATTAAATATTAAAGGTGATAAAAAATCATTAACTGAAATTTATGTGCCTAATAAACATGGATACCCAAGGCAAAGTGTTGGTTGCCCACCATAATTACACTGACAAAAGGAGGGAACACAGGAGAAAACAGTTTGGGGAGAGAAAATGTCAAATTCAGGGAGTGGGTGGGGTAAAGGAGAGTGGTGTGGGGAAATGGATACAACTGTATTCAAATATAATTAATAAATGATTTAAAAAAGAAAATGTGAAATTCATTTTCTAAACAAAATTTTCATTTTACAATAGTTTAAACTTCACAGAAAAATTATAAAGATGGTACAGAAAGTTCTCATGTATCTAAACCCAGTTTCCCATTAGTAACTTCTTATGCTAGTATAGTACATTTGTCACAGTTAATAAACAAATATGTATGCATTATTATTAACTGAAGTCTATGTTTTATTCATATTTCCTTAATCTTTATTTAATTTTAGGGGGGTCTAGTATCCTTCCAGGATGCCACATTACATCTAGTTGGCATATCTCCTTAGTCTCTTCTGGGCTGTATGTTCCCTGATATTTTCCTTGTTTTGATGGCTGTGATAGTTTTGAAGAGCGCTGGTCAGGTATTTTGTGCAGTTTCCTCCAGTGGAGATTTTTCTGATGTTTTTGTCATGATTCGATGAAGATAAGTTTGGGGAGGAAGACCACAGAGGACAAGCGCCTTTTTCATCACATCACAATAAAGGCCCAGACCATCAACATGACCTTTCCACTGTGGGTTTTGATCTGGATCATCTGGCTGAGCTAATGTTTGTCGGGTTTATCCACCGTAACGTTCCTCTTTTCCCTCCTTTCACGCTGCATTCTTTGGAAAGAAGTCACTTCAAAGCTCCTACCTGAACGAAGGGAAAGCCATGCTCCACTTCTTCGAGGGGGAAGTTTGTTCGCAAAATGCAGCCACTGTTGACACACAGAGTTTGCGATGGCTTAGAAAAAGGCAGTGGAATTACTCTGAGTGCTAAAACATGAAAAATGTTAGGTCCACAGGAAATCAGGGGAAAAGAAAAAGAGTGAGAGATAGAGAGAGAGCTGGGGGAAAAAGGGATGAAGAGAGTGTGAGAGAGAGATGACATTCAGCAGGGATCTAAAACGAAGGGCCCAAGGGAAGGAGTTAGAGGGAACAATGAGTGAGGCAGAGGGAGAACACGGCAGAACAGAGTCCTAGAAGCCGATGGAAAACAGTTTCAATGAGGGGACAATCGATGATATAAATGGTACCAAAACACCAAGAAAGCTGAAGAAGCGTTTACATTTGGTGACTAGAAAGCTACTAATTATTTCATATTATTTATTAATTTTGTGCCCTCATTAATTAACAGAAACTGCAGTGGACTCTTTTGAGCATTTGCTGTTATTAACCCAGCCATTCCCACAGTGGACAGACCTCTCCCAGCTATGTGTCATCTTGGTTTTTCAATAAATTTTTTCTCACTGTTGCTACAAATTTGCATTTCACCACATCCAGCAGGATTAGAGAACTCCTGGTGTAGAAATCTGTCAGCATGGCTTCATATTACAATTGGGCATTGTCTTATGAAAGACTATTTCCTCCTGTGAACTTCACTTAAGTTTAAAGGTCCTTAAGAGAAATAACGGGATGCAAGACTGCAGACATATAAGGAGCACGATATATTGGTAGAGAGAGCTCCTTGGGAGCTCTGTACACAAACACCACAAGTACCAGGAAAAGGAGGTGCCGTGGGACAGGCAGGGAAAGGCAGTGAAATGGGTTCCAGCCCCTTCTGCATTTCTTTTAAGCTGCACGATGTCAGTGGAGCCTCTTCCTCCATAAAGCGAGCAGGCTGGGCTAGTTGTGTGCCCTATATGTCTATTCATTACGTTACGTGATCTGAAGGCTACGTGATTTGGTGTTGAATAAACCTGAGATACAAAGAAACGTTCTATTCAACATATTATTGAATGTTTTCCTCCTGAACTAACTACTCTTTGGGCGAAGGAGAAGAGCACATTTATACTTCAGTGGTATTCACTTCTTTAATAAAGTCAATATTATACTGACAGCCTCAAGCCTTTGGCAAACATTTCAGTCAGACCCACATCTGAATTTGGCTCCTTGAAGATGCCACAGAAGCTATCAATTCTAAACCAAATATCTGTGATCCCACATAGACCAAAATCAAAGAAAGTTAAGCTTTTTAGGGTTTTGCTTTTCAAACTCTGTCCTTGAAGTGATTTTGGTAGGGAAGACTATTCCTCGAAGTCAAACTTGTTGTTGGGAAGAGTACATTCAAGGCGTTTAGATATAAATTTGCACAAGAAGAACTATTCTGAAGAAATCTGTTAGAGATAATATATGTAAATCACCCAGCAATATCTGTGGCTCATGGCACTCCCTCAATATTTTCAACTTTTTCTTGAAACAAGGCTCAGCTTTCACTGGGCACTAAAGAACTCAATTAGCAAAGATCTGAGTAACGTTCCTTTTCCCCCAATGCTGTGGTAAGGCACTAATGAATTTGTTTTTCCAATTCATGGTTTCCTCCGGAGAGTTCTATGCAAATCTTTGTCTTTTCAGACATTTAAACAAACGTCCTAATGAAGATAATATTTATAAGAAACACGTGTTTTGAAAATAAACATTTTACTTAACAAAAATAGTACTGTGGAGAAAGATTTCCTTCACAATTTATGTCCAACAAGCTTCGTTCTGTGATGATTACCCTGCCTGCCCTGGATGGAGGCCGGATTTCCACACCATTTATAGCTCTTCGGTAAGAACGAAGTCCAGAGGCGTGCTTATCCCACGGCTCCACCTTTTTGTTTCCAGGAATCTGTCCCATAACCAGTCCCTAAGCCCCTTGAAAAGAAGACATTGTGTCTTCGCCTGGCACTTGGTATAGCACTTATCCATCACTCACTGTGACTTTAAGGAACGGAAGTTACATGTAGATTCCAAACATAAGGATAAAACCAGTTCTGAACCCCAGACGTCAGAGGCAGTGCTAATGAGCCCCTGGGTGGGAGCGATGAGGAGGGGCTGTACTTAAATCAGCTCCATAATCTTCTTCTTCACCGCCACCAAAGGTTTGCCAAATAAAATGAATACCGATAAACCAAGCTTCAAGGCAAGTCTGCCTGGCCCTCCTTCCCGCCAGATGTTCTCTGAGCCCCAACAACATGGTTATTTTGGAGGTGACACTGCTGAGTTTTATTTGGGTGTTTCCATGTATGTTAAAGTTTATATAGAACAACCTAGCAAGTATTCCATTTATGTTAAGGGGAGCTCCTTAGAAGTTAAGAACAACATTTTTTTTGCTCTCTTTATAATTTAGTCTTCCATTTTTAGCCAGTCCTTTGCATTTTAAGGCCAATTCAATGCTTTTTTTGCATAGCCAAAGCTCAATAACCAACTATTTTTAGATGAACTTGTGTGCACACTCACTCTGATGGAATTGTAACCTCATCGCTTTGTAGATGAACAAGTTGTGCAAACCGCTCTGGCCTATGTAGCGAGCAGCGTGCACTGACTTCTGTACTTTTATATGGAGAAACGTCTGCAGGAGGTATTCATAAACTATGTGTCGAAAGCAGTATTCAGGTTATTATCTCCTCCTTGTCCCTACAACATACCAGCCATCAAAAGGAGCAAGTGAATATATGAATGAATAAAACCTTATAAAATATAAAATGAAGCCCTATAAAGTACTACCATTTCCGTCACACTGAGATGTGCTTCATGTCGTTACTCAGCTAGGCGTTTTTAAACATGTATTTTCTGGTCATTTAAACAATGGTTTATTGTGATTCTCTTTTGCAGATGATGAAATCAAGACTCACACGTCAGACAGTAAAAGGCAGACTCAGGTTTCAAGTACACTGACTGCAAAGCCTTCATTTTTTCTGTTATACAAATAGTTTCTTAAGATTGTGATTTCTTCTGGTTGACTTAAAGAGAAATCTAACAATATTCTAAAAGGATTATTATTTTGTTTTTCCCCAGGTTTACTGAGATATAACTGACATATAACAGTAGGTAAGTTTAAGGTGTTCCCAGTATGAATTTGCTACACAACTATATTGCAAAATGATTCCTACTCTAAGAGTTGTTGAAATAGTGTTTCTCCAATATCACTTTAACTTCCCAGGCTTGAGGGGAAAATACCATTGTAACTGTTTGGATGCTGGTCAAGATGATAGGTTTTGTTCCCTGGTAAATTAATTTATTCCTTAGAGATGACTCCCTCAACATGCGTTTGGACCATAGACAGACACCTGGTGTTTGTGCTTCTTAACTGGTAAGTACCAATGTGGCAAGAAGCCCTCAAATGTATCTACAGAGTGCATTTCTTTATTAAGACTTTAAGGACCTTTTTCAATAACAAATATAGCCAATGAGAGGTAGGCATATCATTTCGATGAACCATCTGTCACGTTGCACGACTTCAGAAAGAGTCATGTGTTTTGCCTTCTGCAGAGGAGCATTCCGGAGCTATCCATCTAGAGTAGATGGAGCTATCCATCTACTCTATTTTCAAAAGCATGCCCCTCTAACTTCTACAAGTTGTACCTCCCACTTTATTTAGGTATTCCGGCATATTTTAACCTCTTTTTCTTAAGATGCTGCAGTTCTGGGTGTCAATTCAACACCTTGGATAAAGAGGGAGCAGGTTTTCGGTGTAGCATTGCTGTGGTTTTGTGGTTTACTGAAACTGAGAAGAGTTTCAGCAGATGTAATACTCTTTCACCACTCGTGGATTAGGACTTCAATATCGTTAGCCTACCATCGACTTAAACATCCGGAGGTGGAAAGGCATATAGGCCCACCTGCAGGACTCAGTGTCGACATGGACAGAAACGCTTCCACTTACCTTTACCCTACACTAGGCATCACGGAAGCGCTTCGCAAATATTCTGCTTTTATTTAAGCAAAACTTTTGTACTTTTGTACTCTTATTTACCTCATTTTATGAATAAGGAAATGAAAGTTCTGTTGTGTTAAGGACCTTGTTCATGGTAACATGTCAGTAAGTTGCTGAGCCTGATTTTATTCCAGCAATTGGGCCTCAGGGCTTGTATTTTTACTATTTTATTTTTTATGTATTTTATTTCTTTTATGTGTTTTTATTATGTGTATTATTTTGTGCATTTTATGTTTTTTATTTATTATCAAAAAGGGGATATTATTATCAACATTGATCAAACATCCAAAAACACAGAATTAGAGGTTAGTTTATCCACATAAGCATGCACTTCCTGATGACATTTAGCTTGAAAAGACTGGAAAAAGACATTCTTATATCAACTATGTTTCACAGGAAGCACTGAAACGCTACATCTATAGTTGGCCATAAAGAAATATAGGGTCTCTTGGCACATCAGAACTTAATGCTAAGCGGTGGAAAAGAGGGAGGCTCAAGCCTGCCTCTTGTTAAAATCTAAATGATTTTGACATTAGATGAGTCGGACACTGGCCACTTGCCAATGCAATCAAAAAGCATTCCCTTCTTCCACGGCGATGATGCCTTTTTCCTGTCATAATCCAAGACGTTCTTAAGAGCAGGGCCTGATGCTGGAGTACTCCCTGACAGAATAATTCTACATCATAACATTAATTTCTGCAGATACACACTCGCACAGATGCATTTGGCAGATGTTTTCCAATGTTCAATTAATGTACAATTCCAAGTCACTCTGCAGAGAAATCAATGGATTCTGTTACTTTAGTACAATCTCAAGATAACTCTTCCGGGCAGGTCCATCAGAGTAGAATGCAACTGAAACCAGATGTTTTAAAGACTTCGTAGTGAATGTTTTGCAGAGTTACTGGTATTACCTGGCACTGAGCTCTCTGAGTTAAAATCCTTGTCATTATATTTTATGGCAGAGGTCAAGAAACTTTTTTTTGTAAAAGGTCAGAAAGAAAGTATTTTAGGCTTTCTGACTATATGGTTTTGGTCACAACTATTCAACTACTCAACTTTCATCATGAAAGCAGTCACAAATAATACATAAATGATTGAAGATGGCTGTCATCCAATAAAACTTCATTGATAAAAACTGGTGGTAGGCCAGATTTGGATTGTGGGACATAGTTTGCTGACCTCTGTTCTATGATATACAATCCTGAGCCGTCTTCCTAAGGGTAGCCCTTAGGAAGGGTCCTGATGAATCAGTGCTAGTTTGCACCAGTGGAGGGATGTATTTCCCTTAGGCAAATGCACTCTTAGTGTTTTTAATTGTCATAATGAAATGTCAACTTTACTTGTATACATACAAAAGTATGAAAAGCACTTAGACTAATAATAAAATGTATGTGCTCTGTAGAAACTTTTCAAATAACTATAAAATATAAAATTTGGGAATCTCTTCTTGCAAAGTGTGTTTAAAAACATGTTTCAATATACAATTGATCTGAGATAAAAAATTGATTAAGATTGAACTAGGTAAGGTATAAAATGAGGATGAGAAAGACGTTGTTTCTAGGCAGAGCTTCAGTGTGTGCAAAAGTCCTGGGGCAGGAGTAAGCAATGACTTTCGGGATCTGGAAGAAGCCCAGGGTGGCTTAAACACATAGAACAAGGAAGAGTGTGATATCAGTGCATCCGGAGAGGTGTGTGCATCACTTTAGAGCAAGTATGAAGGATTCTGATCTTTATCTAGAGGGGCAATGGGATCATACCGAGGAAATGTCAACAGTGGTACAGAAGAATCTGATTGTGGTGCAAAGTAGACTGAGAGGCAAGGAGAGGGTGCAGGGAGAATCACCGGATGCTGTTGGGTAGTCCAGGTGAGAGAGACTGTTAGCTTGGATTACAGTCATGGTATTGGGTATCAAAGAACATACCATATGCAAGTTACATATTTGGAGTTAAAAGCTACAGGGTTTAAGGACTAGATGTGGACAATAAGGGAAAGTAGGAGTCAGATATGACTTCTGGATTACACAGTTGAATACACCGAGTAGATGATGTGACATTTCCAGAGACGTGGGTGGAGGATCAGTTGGTAAAGGGTGTGAGAGAACATTTAGTTTGGGGCATGTTTAATTTATGTATCTTTAGGGTCATCCCACTAGAATTAGCAGGTAAAGTCTGGGGTACAGAGGGAAGAACTGAACTTAAGTAATGAAATTAGAAGTCATCAGCAAGGAAACAGTTAAGGGAAGATTGGATGCCAGATAAAATGGGGCAGGGAGAGAGTTAGAAGAACCCAGAGCAGTGCGGTGAGGGATCCCATTTTAATGGTGGTGGAGGAGGACTCTGTCAAGGGTACTTGATTTTCTTTCTGAAAAATCTGAACAATGTACTAAGTACATATTGAGTATTTGAATTCTGATTCTCATCTATTCACAGTTTCAGGGGACCTGAGCAGAGGGACCAGCACAGAGGAAAGGACTTCTGCTAAGAAAAGCAAGTTAGGCCCTGGCTGGTGTGGCTCAGTGGATTGAGCACTGGCCTGTGAACTAAAGGGTCGCTGGTTCAATTCCCAGTCAGGGCACATACCTGGGTTGCAGGTAGGGTCCCCAGTAGGGGGTTCATGAGAGGCAAACACACATTGAGGTTTCTCTCCTTCTCTTTCTCCCTCCCTCCCCTTCTGTCTAAAAATAAATAAATAAAATTAAAAAGAAAAGAAAAACAGGTTAGTACAGGAGTTTTTGACACCTTGTTTCTACTTAGATAGACCTGTTAAAAATGCAACGGACAATAACACCCCTCTTTACAAACAGAGACTCTAAACTAGGGGTGTGAGTGGGGTGAGAGCACAGCTCTCAGAGCTTCCTGGGAGCTGGCTTGTTTTCGAACCACACAGGCCCCACCGGAACTGTGGGCGATACCCCCGGGGTTCTCCTCCTGTTTCTTTGAGAACTGCTGGCCAGCTGGCCTTGGACAGCCTGTCAGCTGAGCATGTCAGTCTGCCCTTCCTCATCTAGATCTGAGAAGGAGGGGGACACGAAACTTATTTAAACACAACTGGTATTGAAAAAGCCCATTATGTTTGACCCATTTAAAATTTTTCTTTCTAATGTGTACGTATAACAACATACATAAGGATGAAATACAAACTGGATTTGCAATATATGTGGAAAACAAAGAATTGCTATCCCTATGCAAAGAGCATGTGCAAATGAGTGTAAAACAATGTAGTAAAACTGAATTTCCATAAACGATTGGCAATGGACAGAAACAGGGAATTTGTAAGACATGAAAGACAAATGGCTCTCAAAAACTGGAAGTAGTTTCACTAACAAGAAAAAGAAATGCCAATTAAAAATGAAATATACTTCACTTGTCATCTGGCAGATGTAATATATAAAAAACACCAGGGCTGCCATGTAGAGGGCATTGGGAAACGGGCTCCATCACATGCCCTTCGTGGGACGATACAGTGCAGTGGGGAGCAGATAGCCAATATATTTACAAATACGGCATCGGGTACATCGAGTTGCGTTAAATGATGTCTATTTTAACATGGGGTATCCTTAGAATGCCTTGCAGAGAATTTTCTGAAATATAATAAAAGTAAAGTGTTGCAACAATTCAGCTGAAAAATCCGTAAAAATTAAGATGTGTTCCATAGCATGTTAAGTGTATACTCACACCTGGAAAAGCATCTCATACTTATGCATCGTTAGTAACAAGAAATATTTGCTTTAGATTCCTGAAAGTGCATTGAATTTCACGAAGTATGGAACGCAGATGCAGTGACACAACCAGACCTTGCACGGTGCAAACCTGGCAACATCTTGGTTTCATCATTCCCTTTTGCCCAACGTCAGACAGCATCCCTCATTGCACTCTGTGTGCTCTTGCCCTCAGCGGAACTAGCCTGTCGGCCTTTCATTACCTAGAGGAGCTAGTCCTGGGCAAGAGCTATTAGACTGCTTTTATCATATTTTTAAATGCACATTGATTGGTAATTTATAATTTTATGATGTTCTCTTTGGCAGTTTTAACTCTTTTATTTGCACATATTTAACACAACTGCTTGTCACAAGGTACGCAGATGTGTTGACAAGTGCGTTGTAAGCTGTGCGTGACAGCAGTCAGGTAGCACTGCTCTGGACAAAGCAGGCACACCTGGGTTCCTTCAGGGCTGTAGTTTCCACAAGTGAAGAAGCATCTCTTCTGGACTACAAGGAAGAATTTTTTTCCTGCTAGGTTCCGAACGAAATGATAAGAATGCACTCACTGGTCAAGTCCTATGAGGCATTTCCATAGAACTTTACAGATACTACCAATTTTAGTTAACCAGATACTTCAAAATATGCTAGTTAGCATTTCACAAGTAGGAAAACTGAAACTCTTTCTAAAATCTTTTTTGCATTAACATGTTTTAACAAATTAAGAATTGATCCCACGAATTTCAGGGAAGCAATCGCCCCAGACTATCACTGCTGGTCACGGGAAACACGTCTCCCCTGGCATAGGCCTGGGTTACCGAGCTTTTGCTCTCCTACAATTCCCCAGCACATTTTAGTAGCTGCTGGATTCAGCTGGAAGCTAATAAAGTAATAATGTCAATTAAAAGGATTAAAATCACTCTCCTTTTGGCTCCCATTCCTGTATGAATGAGTCGTATGTATGTGTGAATGCAATCCAGATTCTGAAAAGGTGGAGGCCAGAAAAAATAAGAACTGCTGAGAAAGAAAGTCAGAAGAAAAGCCAAGCTTGGATGAGAACTCTATTTGTGATTTTGCTACAAAAATTTTTACTGGAACATTTGGTCACTTGTCAAAACGGTGTGTCGGATTAACCTCTGGGGCACCAACAGACATTGACTGCTGTTAGTGTCCAACTATCTGAGGTTTTCCTTATTTCAGGGCAGCAATAGACACTGCCAGGCAGGAGTTTTCATCCTGATGTGCATGTACACTTTTGGTGAAGTTTCTCAAAATTATGGTTTTAAATGGCATGAAATAAGTAGCACACTAGTTTTGCTGCATGATAGAGACGGCAGACTTAGTGGCTTAAACAGCACAAATTGTTACCTTATAGTTTTGAAGCTCGAAGTCAGACAGAGGTCTTACAGGAGTAAGCTGGAGCTGTTTGCACGGGTGCGATCCTTTTTGGAGACACTTGTGTCTCCCATACGTTCCTCGGTTCATGGCTTCCTTTTCCCAACTTCACAGTGTGCAGAGGCCGATCTAGTCCTTTCCATGGCCTCTTCTCTGGCTGCCCTGGGAAAGGGTCTCTGCTTTGAAGGACGCTGGTGATTCGGTGGAGCCCACTTGGATAATCCGGGACAATTTTCTGCCTCGTGGTCCTTCACTTTAGTCACACCTGCAACGCCCCTTTTGCCAGGTAAGGTAGCATATGCACAGGTTCTGGCGTTAGGGCGTCTTCGGGGGCCATTATTCTACCGAATTAGGATAATGGACAAACGAATAGTTATGTGGAATTCAGTACAAAAATATGTCGAAGTGCAAGTTTCTGATGTAATAAGTCTGTCTTTATGAACACATAAATAATAACTAAAGCAGATCTAATAATGTCCATGCATTCAAAATAGTGCCGAGCGCAACTGATGTTCCAATACACCAGTAACGACTGCAACATTGTCATGAGGAATGAAAATGTCAGTTACTTTCCTTGGTGACAGGGTCACAGGCATTGCTGATTCTACTGTGCTTTGCCGCTTGCATTCACAACGGCAGGGCGTGCTACATTTTAGCAGGAGATTTAAAAAGTAAAGACATGGTTTTTTTTTTCTCATTCAAAATCACAGACCCTTTTTTGTCTTAAGAAAGCCTCTCTGCTTGAGGAGACATCGCCAATTGAGAAACTCCAGCTGGGGCAAGAGAAGAGGCCCTTTCACCCCAGCGAGGCCGGTCCTCTCGGAGGGCAAGCCCGGAGAAGACAGCAGGCTGAGTGGGAGTTTCAGCAATACCAGAAACATCCTGTGGGCTTCAAGCTCTGCTTTTCTCACGAAGCCTCCTTGGATATTTCCAGCTCCTCTTGCTCTCTTTCCAACTCGGATTTTCCATAACACGTTGTCCTTCTTTCCACACCAGCAACGGCCTAGACCCTTGTTACCTTCTCTCTCAATTACTTGAAATTTCATTATACGTTGTCTTGGGATGTTACCTGTCTTTTCATGTGAATTTGTAGCACCCTGAAAAGCTTGGAATTTTCTGTAAGTAGAAATGATACCTGTTTTCGTTTTGTAGTGGGGTTTAAGGGCTTTTTAGGGTAATAACGAGTGAAAACGAAGTGATTGACCAGTGGACTTACATATATATTTTTGGTAATATGGTAAATTTCAAGAATGTGCTGGTTTGGCTGAGTCTTCTTTTTAAAAAGATTTTTATTTTTATTTTTAGAGAGAGGGGAAGGGAGGGAGAAAGGGAGAGAAACATTGATATGCAAGAGAGATATCCCGAGGTTGCTTCTCGCACGCCCCCAGCTGGGGACCTGGCCTGCCACCCAGTGTGACTGATTGGGAATGGAACTGGCAAGCTTTGGGTTCACAGGCTGGCACTCAATCCACTGAGCCACACCCGCCCGGGCTAGTCGAGTCTTTTTGAATTAGGTCTCACAACAAGGTATATTCTAAGAAAGATTCTTGGCTTGACTTGGAATTTTTCCCTGTTTTTCTCTTCTGGTAATCCCCTCTGAGATCCTGAACAAACCACTGCCTCTGTCCTGGGCCTCACTTCTACCCTTTGTAGAATGGAAGGATTGGGTTAAACCACCTCTAAGGGTCCTTCCATCTTAAAGAGTTCATGAACCAAAGAGTTTATGTCACACTGATCAGCATTAATAAAAATTTTAACACTTCATTAGGACTGAAATCAAGTTTCTGGTATTATTCAGCTTCACCAAGTAGTTTAAAAATTTAAATGCTCAAACACTGAGACTTTCCTGAAAAGATACATAGTGACCAAATCAGACTCACTCCTCAAAGATTCACGCCTTCCTGTCAAAAGACTCATTTGTAGCGACACACATTATATATTTTCTTTTTATGTTTCCTTTTTATCCTAATTATCAACCTCATTCTATTGGTATAAAGTGCAACTCAAACGCCACCATCTCAGTGCAATGTCCTGCTCTAAGCTTCCCCAGTTTGGAGCAAATAAATTACTATATTCCAACAGCAACTCATGAACGCCTTCCCTCTGGCAGTCAGAACTATGCTCCCAGTTATGTTTGTTTGTGCATCTCCGCTTCCCGAAGCAGGCGTTCAGCTCCTGAGCAGCAGAGACTTCTAATGAAACTGTGTGCCCTCAGGTTACTCGGAAAGAAAATTATTTTCTGGTTTTCTTTGCCTTTAGTTTCACATCATTCTAAAATTATTTTCAAGAAGATTACTATCTGGTACATATACAAGGTGGGGAAAAGTAGGTTAATAGTTGTTAGTGCGTGAAACAGAATTTATTCTTGTATTTCTTTATTAATTATTGTATTATTTATTTGTATTATTTGTCTTCTTCTTAATTTTATTTTTGTTATTATTTTGTATCCTTACTTATGACTTTTGCCCACTCCTGTATATGTCAAAAATCATCAAATTGTACACTCTAAAAACATAAAATTTATGTCAATTATACTTCATTAAAGTTGAAAAAGTTTTAGCTAAAAGAAAAAATACAGGTGGGGGACACAGAGGAGTCAGATGGGAAAGTTTCTATTGTTCCACCAGCCAAAGTGTGAAAATTTGAGAATAAAAAAAGATAATAACTGTGATGGACTGAATTGGTTAAAACACACAACCACATAACCATATTCAAAAGAGAAGAAAAAAATCGTCACCCTCTGAGGTGGTGTTAGAACTTCTACTCTGGTAATTGTAACTAAAGAAAAAGAGTTAAGCATTTATTCAGCCTTGCCAATAGGAACCATACTTTATACATAGTAAACAAATATCCCTAGTTCAGTAAAAAACCAAAACAAAAACTCTACTTTACAGAATAACACTAGCTAATAGAGAAAACAGAACTGAAAATTTGATTTCACAAACCCTAATTATTATCTCAGGGATAGGAGAGGTCTGACCAGATCACTGGGGAGGAGCAGGAAGGGGCCACAGGAGGAGGTTGTCCGAGAAAAGGGTAAAAGGCCTAGGATGGAATCGGCTGAGAAGCTGCATGTCTCTGGAGCACGTGGAATTATGGGGCAGAAGTTTTCGAATAAAAGGAGTGCAGATGACCCAGATCCAAAGACACAGCCAGAGATATCTAGTTTGCATATTTAGATATGCAAAACCAGTCTAGTCTCTTAAACAAAGTGGTGTCATTTAAAAAAAAGACTAGGCTGGATTATAAAAGAGACTTAACAGACATAACTAGGTGAAATGTGAAGATGAACTAGTTGTAATGGTGCTTTGGGCATCTATTCGGGAGACCTGACTATGTTCTGGCTATTAGACAAGATGAAGATTTACTGGAAAGGAAACTGGAGATTTGCTACCCCCCCCAAAAAAACAGGTTATAAAACAGCATAAAAAGTATAATCTCATTTAGGTTAAAATGCACATAAACACACAGGAAGCATATGTATCACCGTGTTATTGCTTATTTTGCTGTGGCTGAGTTATAATTTTTTCCTTAGTTTTTACCTAAATTTTCTCATTTTCCCCAATGCACAGATAATTGTTTCTGCAATAATAAAAGGTTATTTTTAAATGAATCACAATACAGGAGTGGGCTGGGAATCCTGACTGGGAATTGAACAAGTGACCTCTGTTTTGCAGGCCAGCACTCAATCCACTGAGCCTCATCAGCCAGGTTTACAGTTGCATTGTGGCATTCTTCTGAGTTGATAAAGCTCTTGTAATAATCATAACCTGCATGTCATTTGCAATATGAACAACTGTAGACCTACTTTGGCCCACCACTATGTTACAAATATATATATGTCTGTGTTTATACATACACACACATATTTAACATGATTCTCTATGCTACTCTACTGCAATACTGGGATTTTAAAAGTAAATGGTACCAATAAATAATCAATTAATCTGCCAATTAAGCAGCTTAGGAAAAAGTTGTTCTAAGTCACTTATAACAAAACCTGTCAGGCTAATTAATTTTGGGAATATTTAGAATATCAGGAAATGTTTATAAACAGTATCTCAAGTGTACTGAAAAGAGAATAAGTATATATAGTCAGTAAATATATCTACTCATTTGTAAATCACTAAACATGTTTCCCTTTAAATTCAGCACCACAAAGAGGTAGACATGTTGTTAGCAGTCTTCACACATGTAGAAAGAAAATCTCCACTCATGAAAAAACGGAGTCCATAGATTATTTTCAAATCACCCCATACACAGAAGTCACTCTGAGAGGGGGACTCAAGAGTTTAGAGACTTTGGCTTCAGTCACAGTTGACAGGCTTCAGTGATGAACGCCTGTGGAAAGCTGCTGTCCCAGGAACTGGAAAGCAGGATCCACCTAACTCTGGGAGGAGGGCCGACGAGTCAGCCTTTGTGCCCCACGGGGTCTGCGGGCAGTGAGATGGAGTCTGGGACGTGGAGTTCCAGGGAGGGAAGGCAGGATTGTGAGGAAGACTTTGATCAGCAGATAAAGAAATACTAGGAAAACGGCCACAGGAATGCAAATCTTATCTGATTAACCTTTCCCAAATACCTTACCTACCCTTTCCTTCTCCATGTAATAAAGGTCAGCTTGAGGAAGCTCGAGATGAGGTGTTAAGATGGTTTTTGAGGGTATGTAACCTGCCGTCTTCTCAGATGGCTGGCATCTGAATAGAGTGCCCATAAAGATTCAGTCCTTGTCTCCGTTTATTGGTTCTGGTAGTGAAAGGCAGCATGAATACTGACTTGCCTAGTTTCAGCTCAGACAGAGAGGGGGTGGCGGTGAGAGAGAGGACAGAGACAGAGACAGAGACAGAGACAGAGACAGAGACAGAGAAACAGAAAGAGAGAGACAGAAAGAGACAGAGAGAAAGAGAGACAGAGAGAGAGAGGAGAGACAGAGAGACAGAGACAGAGAGAGAGAAACAGAAAGAGAGAGACAGAGAGACAGAGAGAGACAGAGAGAGAGAGAGAGAGAGAGAGACAGAGACAGAGACAGAGAGAGAGAGAAGGAAAAATAGGCCCACTGCAAAAAAAGGAAAAAAAAAGATTGGCTTTATTCAGGGGTCATAAGGACAATTGTCAAGGGTCCAGTATATTAGTCACATTTTAATTGAGGAAATAACTAATTATAAACATTATTGTTTTACTTATATTGAAGTCTACATCCTAATTCATTTTCTTAAAGGTAAAGACCAGTGTATTTTTTAAATAAAAATGTTTAAAATAAATATTGTATGATTAAAATAAAAATAGAAATGTTACTTAGAATAAAAAGGATGAAAACACGCTCGTCTGGGAAACTCAGGACTCCCTAGCCCTGTGGTGCACCTTCTCCGAGAGGACTTGTTAATCCCTTGTACCGGCCATTCCAATCCTATGTTCTCCCTGGACCTGTAGTCCATTTGCTGTCAGGCCACGAGCTCCAGCATATGTTCCTGTCCTGTGTCCACTGCCTAGGACCCAGTTATTGGCACAATAACTTATTTCCAGGGAATAGGAAAATGCAGCTGTTACACCTCTTGTTAACTGATTATTTACCTACACGGATGATACTTTGTATCTGAAATAGGCAGTCTGGGCTTAGAAACTTTCAATATTATCTGCGCAGCCTCTGGCAAATTTATTACCCTATTGCTGTTTCCTCATCTGTAAAACAGGAATGCTAGGGGCCCACCTCTCCGGAATATTGGCAGGATTAAATGAATACATGTAAAATACTTATAAGAGTGACTGGTATTTAGTAAGCACTCGAATGTTAGCTATTAATGTGTACTATTTCTAAAGTATTGCTTCCTTGGAATTACTCCTACTTACTCCAATGAATGAGCTTTCAGTCTCAAAATTCCATGTAGACTCAAAGATTACAACCACCCAGGTAAACATGCCTCCATGAGGGTGTCTTGATATTTTGTGATCTCTTTTAGAATAGAACTTTTCTACTGGTGGTTATCCAGTAGCTTTGGTACATAATATGAGTCAAGTGAAAAAGGGGCCGGGGTGGGGTGATGGGCAGACAGGGGAAGCTGTTTGGATAAGCAAAACCCTCAACCCCTGCTTAGTTATTGTTCAGACTTGAAGATATTTGTGACAATGCTGCTCTTCTAGTGTACATTTCTTTAGAAAGAACAGCATATAACCTTAACATATAACAGTAACCTCAAATTTCTAGAAACATGTCACATATATATCAATTCTATGCACACTTGAGGATGTTAATTTTCAAGACCTGTAGCTGGGCTCTTTTGGTGTAATCTGGAAGCCTGCAGACTTCCCTGGCCATGCTAACCATGGGAACGGTCGCTGACTTCTAAGCCCCAGTTCATCAGTGATTTGGTGAGATGGCTGTGACAAACACTGCAGATAGAACTTACCTTATTTTTTCTTCCCCCTGTGTGCATTGACAGAACAATGTTATCAAATAGGTTTACTTGCAATGGTCACAAGAATTTGGGAATATTGTACTTCAGCCTAAATGTGAGCATAATTCAGCAACTTTTCCTAATGGCTACTCTTTCCTTCCCAGCGTTCAGGTTAAAATGTGGGCGTTAACCTTCATGCCTCCAGTGCTCAAACCTCAGATTCAGTTGATCAGAAATACTGTGGGTGTACTTTTAAAAAGTAACCAGAACCCAATGACATCTTATTCCCTCCACTGCTAGCCCTGATTTAAGCCATCAGAATATCTCACAGTGATTATTGCAGTACTTTTTTATTTTTATATCTTTAAAGACTTTATTTATTTATTTTTAGACAGAGGGGATGGGAGGGAGGGAGTAAAACACCAAGATGTGGTTGCCTCCCATGTACCCCCTACTGGGGACCTGGCCTGAAACCCAGGCATGTGCATTGACTGGGAATCGAACAGGAGACCCTTTGGTTCGCAGGCCTGCACTCAATCCACTGAGCTACACCAGCCAGGGCTGCAATACTCTTCTAATTGGTCTCCCCCAGTAGCTAATATAATCCTTTGAAAAATTAGTTTGCATCAGGTACTCTCATTAAAAACCTTTTAGTAGCTTCCCATCTACTAAAAAGAGTAAAAATTGTTTCTTACAAAAAGCCTAGCAAGTCCTAAGCCTGCTAACAACTTCACAAGGCTTCCCCACGTACTTCCTCTGTCCTCTTCTCTACCTCCCTTTCCTTCTTTGCTCAAGTGCCCTTCAGTGAGGCCTATCCTATGTAAATATACACTTACCTACACATACCTAAGAATTTCCTACGCTATATCTTGGTTTTTTCCATAGCACTTCTCGCTAATAGACAAGTTCCTAAAGTGGGGTCCCCAGAGCTTTCTAACAAGTTCCTAGGTGCTGCTGATGCTGGGGGTCCAGGGACCGCACTTTGAGAACCACTGCTTCAAGGGAATCTGTCTTATCCCTGTCTCTTGATACTTCTGATTTGGGTGATGGTAAACAACTCAACTCTGGGGACCAGTAGACTACCTAAAGTGTTTCTTAAAACTTTGAAAGCTAGGCCCCACCCTTAGAGTTTCTGATTGGGTAGCACTGGGGTGGGGTAGGGCCTGAGATTTTCATTTCTAACAATTGCCCTATGAAAACATGATATAGTTTCTATTAAATTTGTCTGTTTCTTCTCATTTGAATACCAAGTCTGTGAATCAAGAGTTTTCTTCTCCCCGTTTTCTACAGTTTCTTCATGCACAGGACACTATCAGGAACAAAGTAGCTGCTCAATAAATACAGGTTGAACGATTCAATGAAAATTGCTATCCCAGTGTTACATCAATAAAGTTCTAACTTCCTCTTGTCGATTTAATAAGAGATATGAAGTCAAAAACATCTTTACAGTTAATCCCGCAAGCAAGAGAGGATTTTTAAATAGGCCCCAGTAAAAACTGGGATTTCCTGATATTCAGGAAATAAATGATTAGTAGCAATTTATATTATTAACATACCGCCAATGTTAATAGTAAACCTCTATGGAATGCTGCTGTGCACTGGCCACTTCAGCTCTTACAACAAACCGAGGTGGCCAGGGGCACTGCTTCCAGTCTACAGGTAAGGGCTGACACACCAGGGCCTACGAGCCATGGCCTCCAGGGTTCCCACCTTGTCTTCTTCCTTCTCTGTGGTCTCCCAATTCGAACAAACCGAGTGTCAAATAAGAGGGGACCGTTTTCCTTCTACTGTGCAGCATGTTAAGATTTGTATTGAAATTTTTCCCTCTTACGACACGAATCATCACTCCAGCCACTTCTCTGCTGCAGCGAAGTTCTAGAGGTGGGTCAGAGCGCTGGCTTTCTACAGACGTTGCAGGAGTTCAGCTGTGATGTGAACATTTTTCAGGAGGCATGTTATTTGGGGCTTGTTTTTTGCAATAATTTATAATAGTTTATGCTGTCTGAACACTCATTCTATCAAACCTATACAACAACATTACACTAATGCAAAGAAAACCTAACAAATGATTATGAATTAATAATTCATTTTCTTTCGGGATCAAGGGTCATCAAACTTTTTTTAGAAGGCCAAATAGCAAATATTTTAGGCTTGTAGGAAATATAATTCTGCAGTGGTGGAAATCAGCCACAGATAAAACGAATGAATGAGTATAGTTTTGAGGCAACAGAACTTTATTTACACAACAGATGTCCAATCCATGGACCGTGGTTTGCTGACCCATAAGTTAAAGTACTTCAGTGTTTGTGGAATAAATGAAATGAACCAGATAAATGACAGGTAAATTTGCCAAATTTATCTCATAATGAAAACTGTGTCTTATTACAGAAATATCATATTCCTGTAATTAAAAGTAATGACTTAAAAATATGACAATTCTAGCATGCAAATCAAAACAGACATTTGGCTCTGTAGTAAGCTGAACTAGTAAAAAGAATCCTTGTATTTATTTTTTTTACACAGCACGAATGCAGGTGACAAAACTTACAAAAGTAACAACTGAGCATCTAATTTTAGAGTCTTCTGCATCCTTCATAGCTATACGCTCCGGCAATTCCATTCCGTAGCAGCAGAGGAGAACCTGAACTCAGAGCACCAAGTGTCCAGGCACGACTAAAGTGGTTTTCATTCTCTAACACACGCAGTCGAACTGCCTAGGGAGCAAATACGAGTCCACCTTAAGCGTCAATGGGTAAGGGAAAGCCGATGGGAAACCAACATGATTTTTAAGTCTAAAAGTGATTCTACCTCCTTACCTTACTTCTTTCCATACAACTTTAAACTTTTAATGTAGTAATATTTAACATGAGTATAAACTGAATTTTGAACATAATCTCTTTCAGATTCATCTAACAGTTTAGGATGCTCATACTGTTTTATAATTTGTGAGGAAAACAAAAAACTTGTCTCGTCTAGAATATTCTGGCAATCTTTATTAAAAGTTAAATTTAGAATTTTATGGCAAAGTAATCTGTCCAAATTACAGATGAAAATATTCCTTAATTTATGTAAATTAAGACACAAAGTTCATTCCCAATGCAGTTTATAGAACTGAATTTTCATTTTTCCGAGCAGGGTTCAACGGCACTAAAGGGTCTCGCCAACCTCAGCCCTATTCCCGGAGATGACTGGATCCACTGAGAGGGCAGTGAGACTGGCTGAGGCTGCTGACGGACGCTTGGCAGGAATCTGAGAGCAGACACAGATTTCACTGTTACGGTCAATGGAACTGAAGTCTTCCTTAAGACTGCGCCTGTGCTCCCGAAAGGCTGAAGGTACAGGGTAATGGACGTCAGTTCTTCAGGCCAAATGCGTGGATCTGCGGCACAGAGGCTTTATTCTCTGCCGGTAGTCAGCAACTTGAGGGCTTTCTGTAGATTCTGCACAGCAGTGCTGACATCTTCATACTGCAAAGCGCTGCCGGCGTATTTGCAGTACTTCTGAGCTCTGGCAAAGTCCTCGGGTGTAAGACGGATATCCCCTGCAAGGGAAAGAATGACTGAGATGTTAGCAAGAATATAAAGTGTTCTGTTTAGGTTGGGCAAATGCTTAAATTCAAGATTATAGAAAATATTAGAGGTTATGTAACAACATAAAGGATTTTCCCAACTCCAGTTGTATTTAAATAAATCTTCTCACGCTATCAATTTTTTTTTTTACTAATATAAACCATACACCTGGCTGGTATGGCTCCGTGGATTGAGTGCCAGCCTGAGAACCAAAGGGTCATCAGTTTGGTTCCCAGTCAGGGTACATACCTGGGTGAGGGCCAGGTCCCCAGGAGGGGGCGTGGGAGGCGACCACATATTGATGGTTTTTTACCCTCTCTTTCTTTCCCTTACCCTCTCTCTAAAAATAAATAAATCTTAAAAAAACCCCACTAATATGAAAATACATATACCAATACATAGTAACTTCTGTGAGCAAGTTTTTCGTTTCAGAAGTAATAAACTAGAAGCTTTTATATTTTGGTAAATTAATTACAAAAACTTATACTCTGGAGGACAAGGATAGTGGCTTTGACATTTATGCTACCATCGCTCTGCCTATTTTTTCATGGAATAATACACACAGACTTAATCATTCAACCCTTATTTGAACTGGAATTATAACCCTAAATTAAAAAAAAAAAAACTTTATGTGAAAATGCTACATAAATTGTTTAACTATTTTTAAACATAAAAGTATTTCACATTTTTGTGCCACCCATATAAAAAACTCTAAGGTTTAACAAAGTTTTTATATCAGTAAACTACACAGTTAGACAAGTAAATCACCCTTATAAATTATTTCTCCACAATTTATTTTCCACTTACGCACGTGACTGATACGTGCAGAGCCCAACTACATCATCTGGGTAAGCAAACTACACTAAAAATGTTTCACAGACTCTAAGATTTGAACATACTTCAATACATAATTCTAAAGATGAAATTAAATGCTGACTATATATATTTTTTTTCTGAAATACCATTTTCCTTAAAATTTTTATGAGGATTCTAGAACTGATCAGAAAGCTAGGGGCATGGACTATAAAGAACTGATAATATATTTTGTTACCCATTAAATCTAAAAAAAAATTACCCTGTAGTTCTGTGGACAATTTAGTCAGGCCTACTTCAGTTTTCATTTTTTGCTTCAAAACACCCACAAGATTCTTAATGTTATTTCAACATATATTAAGAGGCTCTAGCCACTGAGATATATATACACTACCTACATAAGTGCGACACCGAGACACCTTTAAAATTCTGGTTTCCCGTGACGCTGCTCATTTGTGTTTTCATATTCTGCCCTCCTATCTCAAGACAACCTTTCGACACAGAGGCACCCCAGAGCTGACCGGGCCTGCCGGAAGGCAGCGCTCACGGTCAGGACCAGTCTTACTCTCACGGCATCGGCTCCCGCGCTGCTCTGCTGACCTGTCCCTTACATATTATTTTAGCTTCGTACACTAAACTTATCCACTCGTGATCAAACAACTTTAAAACAGAAATATTGACCTTTCTCATAAAATATTTCAGTGTTTATAAAACGTGAAAGCATTTTAACAGAAATATAATTACACATATGTAACACATATAATAGACATGTATGACAAATTGTGTAACTTAAAATATAACTAGATAATAACCAAATTATAATTTAGATAAAAAATGTAAGTTATACAGACTTAGAGATGTAATTTGTTTTCAATAGTCAGAAATATAAAGAACTTAAGCCACGTCAAATAGTTACTTCCAGTATTTTGTAACAGTTCAGCCTTTCCTTCATTTAAAAAATATAATGTATAAGTTATTAAAATAAAGCATTTTAATTATAATTTTAAAATAAAAATAGCCCTGGCTGGCGTAGCTCAGTGGATTGAGCTCGGGCTGTGAACCAAAGGGTCACCAGTTCGATTTCCAGTCAGGGCACGTGCCTGGGTTGCAGGCCAGGTCCCCAGTGCAGGCATGTGAGAGGCAACCACACATTGATGTTTCTCTCCCTCTCTTTCTCCCTCCCTTCCCCTCTCTCTAAATAAATAAATTAAAAAATAAAAGTAAAACGTCTCCTAATTATTTTTAAGTTGGCATTTAAAACTATTTTAAATAAAGTGGGAAAGACATAGGAAGGGAAATCAGTTCAACTTCATTTTATCTGATTCTATATTCAGAATAGTAAATACTAATTAACGCACAAAAATAAAAGTTGCTTTTTTCCTATCATTAAAATTTACCAGAACCCATAATCAGAACCAGAGATAGATAATATTATGGCCCTAAAAGGTGTGTAAAGGATTAGAGAGACTGTTTAACACAATAGGTCTTTTATGAAATCTGTGCTTTTAAGTTCCAGATGGCTTCAGACAAGACTGTCTGTATCGTAGACCTAATTTCTTCCTTCTCAGGGCAGGGCAAGAACAGGGACAGAAGGCAGCCAGAGCTGCCAATCAAGTTCTCTACTCCACTGGAGAGAGAGCCCTGGTCAACACCGGATCAAAGGTAACATTATTTGGTGTGAAGAGAAATCCCCGCATACTCAGTTGGCATAAGCATCCTTTTCTAAGGTTGACTTACCAAGTTTCCAAGGAATAACACTTAACTGTAAACATTTCCAAAATGGGTTTTCAGAGATGTTTTCCTATTCAACTAGGTAGCTCTAGTAATTCATGTTGAGGACCTCGGATAGTCCGATCCTAATGTATCTATTATGCTGTGACTTAAAGGGTGCACAGGTGAACCATCTGACCTGCAGTCAGTCTGGGCGGTAAACGCAGAGCACGGTACTCTGCGAATGATGTTGACATAAATATCTGTATAAATACATTTTATGCCCATGTCTAAGTATTCTTAAAGACAGATTCTAAAAAGTATAATAGCTGGGCCAAAAAAAGTTATATTTGCAATTCTGGTAATGACATAATGTTCCTGAGAAAAGCTTTACAATTAACACTCCCACCAACAGCACACAGAAGGCCCTCCGTTTTCAGTAACAATGCGGCTTACACATCTTTTAAACTCTTTTTGCATCTATTTAAAAGTATAGTCACCAACATAGTCCTTGGTGCACAAAGACACCATTCCCTTCGGCAGAGAGTACATCGTGCTCCACTTTGGACAAGCATACATTTCCAGCCTCTTATCTTCCCCAATTCCCTAACTTTCATCAAATTCTGGACTAACTACAGATCAATCTTTTTGCTGTCATGCCAGTAAGCCAACTAGTACAAAATCAGAAAAGCACAATTTAAGCAGTGCATGTTATGTTCATAAAAATGTCAGCTAGGTAGATGTGATACCTCCTCCCATTCCCCTTCCAAAAAAAGTTCTCTTCCTTCCATGACTGAGAGGCAGGTTAATGCCCAGTTCCCATCGCCCAGGGAACCGAAAAGTCACATGGGAAAAAGACCTGCAGTCACAGCAGCAGGACAGACCCAGCGACACAACTAAAAATAACAGAGCAAGGTTTCCTTCTAAATAAAAAGAACTATATCCCCTCAGACATATGAAGCAAACTGAATAATACCAAAATAAACACAACAATGGACTGGGTGAAAAATAACACGAAAGTTGGAAAATGGGGAAAGATTAACATCAACAAACCAGTCACCTGCCTATGAACCAACCAATCAGCATAATTATCCTCGGAGATTTTTATTTTTAATTAGACTCAGTTCCTCTCTTCCTGGATAATCTAATCACTCAGTGCAGATGAGAAATATAATCGCAACACACGGTAATGTTGAAGTAATCTAGGCTTCCCTGACATCTTTGACTACATGTTTGTGCCTTATATACACAGCAGCACACAGAAAAAGAATGGGGGAAAAAAAAGAAAAGGAAATGTTTTTAGATTTAGGTATTTTGATAATATGAAACTACCTTGGTTTACTGGAGAATATAGTGAACATAAACATTCCAAGAAATATTTCAAATTACCTAGACACTGCGAGGGTAAAATTACAAAACCATACTCCAAACAATACACTATTTCTCATAAAACACACAGCTGACTTACCCTGGGAAACTGTACTGAAAACTGCAGGATCAATGGCCGGAAGAGTTTGTGGAGTAGGCTGGATGGTATTAGTTGTTACACCTGCAAATCAGAAAACCACACACGGGTATGAACATGTTACACCTCTTTAATTATATGGTAGGAAAGCACGTAAAGGGTCGCAGAGGAGTTGTATTACTTCACTTCCTTGAGCCCTCAATGGTTTCTAATTTGACATAGTTATTTGATGTTGGAGACTGGTATAGAAAATATGCAGGAAAATACATTTTGAGTGTTTACATATATGTATTGGCTACACATGTCCTATTATGTATTTTGTTTGTCATGTCTAAAGCTTCAACTTGCTTCTCAATTAAATCTGCAGAAGTAATGAGACTCCACTCTTACCTATTAATTTCTTGGTCAATTAAATAATTTGGGGTCAAGGTAGGATACAACTATGATTTAATTTACTGTGAAGGATAAGTCTCATTTCAACCCTCTGCATTAAATTAAAAAATATACATTCCAAATTTCCAGTTAACATGTTTTTAAGATGATGGCATTTTTATATATCCAATAAGAAATTAGTTTTGACTTATTATTAGAACTTGTTATGACTGTCATATTCAGTAAATTACTAGCATTCTTGTTAAATTACTAACATTCTTGACTAATGCTAAGTGATATGAATTGAAGATTACTAATCATTTAAAAAATTAACACACACTGTTAAAACTTCCCAGAGACTTAAATGATTTCATCAGGAGGAAAGCAAATGAACAAAAAAGCTGATTACTCAAAATCAATGCGTTCAGGTAGAAAACATGATTCATTTGCTCTGAGCTAACGGGTTAAATTCAAATAGGCAATGTGTAGTAAGAGTCAAATGGGAAAATAATCAATAAAAGGAATGAAACAAAAGGAAGAAAACAAATGGGCAAGTTTCCAGGAAAACAAAAACATAGCCAGTGAGTGTTCTAGCGCGATGGTTTCAAAAAGGCGGACTGACATTCTAAACTACAGTCTGTGGTTCGAAGTTGTGACTCTGAAAGACTTTCTTATTACCAACCCAAAAGACAAAATGGCTTAAGTATATACCATTTTATCTCATTTAATTTCGATTTAGGGCAAACTAGCTCCATTGTATACCTTTAGAACTTTTAAGTCATAAAAATACTACTTTCTAACTAAAACTTGAGCTAATAAAAAATTTAACCCTGGCTGGAGTGGCTCAGCAGATTGAGTGCTGACCTGAGAACCAAGGGGTCACGATTCCATTCCCAGTCCGGGCACAGGCCTGGGTTGCAGGCCAGGTCCCCAGTAGGGGGCATGTAAGAGGCAACCACACGTTGATGATTCTCTCCCTCTCCTTCTCCCTCCCTTTCCCTTTCTAAAAATGAATAATAAATAAAATCTTTAAAAAAATTAAAAGTATAAATGGATACAGATAAAGAGTCAAGTATAGTTTTTAAATAGTAAAAAGAAAAGTACATGAACAGCCTACTTATTCCTACTCAAGGCCACTTTAGGGCCATCACCAGTTTCTAGGGCCCCGTTCCATGCACCTATAAGCATGTGTGTGTCCAGACCAATGTACGTGTATAAAAATGAATGTTCTATAACCCTTTCATAGATCCATCTAGATATCAATGCCATTCCTTGCTAAGTACCTTGTGTGTCTGCCCAAATTAAAAACCTCCAAACAAATGCCTTTCCTTATGGAGATGGAATACGTACTTTTTATGGTCAGCATTCTGCGCTAATTTTTATAAAAATACTTTATTTATTTATTTTTAGAGAGGGGAACCTAGCCAGCAACCCAGGCATGTGCCCTGACGGGGAATCCAACTGGCGACCCTCTGGTTTGCAGGCTGGCACTCAGTCACAGAGCCACACCTGCCAAGGGCTCTGCACTACTTTTTAAATATATGTATTTATACATCTCCATATGATCAAGCATGTGATATCAATTAACAAGAACAAATAGAATTTACGGGGAAAAAAGTAGTTATGTAGTAAAATTTTATTTGAGCAATATTTACAAAATAGGTAGTCTGAACTTAATTACAAATTCTGGTCATAGTCATTCAACTAAGACTTGAATTAGCAACACAGGCTGTTCAACATGTCTCATACAGCAGGCAGAAGATGCTGCTTCGCATCTGTCTGACACACGAGCCAAGGCCTGTGCTCTTGGCAACCACTGTAGCATGTTGCCATGGGGCCCAGCATATTGGCACTGGCTCACCACAAGTGCAGGAATACCAGCCAGATTTCTAAAACTCATTTTCAATATATTTTCATTATTTTTTGAGGTGTCCAAATCTAGTTTATTCCCCTTCTCTTCTGATTTGGAAAGGTCTCATCTGCCCATTTGCAAATGGGCTGCAGCCCCCTACACTGCAATAGGTTGGAGTGAAGATTCCTGGGGAGTTGGCAATGCTTTTCTTTCTATTATTTAACAAAAAAGAAGTACTAAAAAGTAATTTTGGTTAATTTTAAAGTAGATGATTACATATCCCATTAGATGGGGGATTAATAATACACATTTAAGAATTAAACACTGCAAGGTTTCTAATTAAGTATTAAATTGTTCTATTGACTAGACAGTGCTGAGAAAAATAGGTATTGGTTAGAAAACTAGAGAAGACCATCCAAGGAAAGTATAATTAACAGAACCCTGAAAGGTAGCATTTGGAGAGGCAGAGAGACAGGCAGGAGGATATGCTACCTCTTAGGAACACTCTAAGTAAAGGTAAGAAAACAGGAGGCTTTTGGTTGAGTAAAACTTCGGTGTAATCATGGAAAACAGCATTAATATAAATGATTAGGCCAGAAATAAACGAGTTTGAAAGCTGCGTAGGATGCAAATGCAGTACTGCTGACATTCAGAAAAACAACAGTAAGGGTTTTTAAAATATACACGAGGTGAGCTGCATTTACAATGAAAAGGCTAGCATTAATTATAAATTATTATTTAGTCTATTTACATTACTCACTGAAACCTTCCTCTATATTTACCGACTGTGAAAGTGAGTGTTTCGAGAGAAAGAAATCAGTGCACCGCATTCTTCACATCTGCTTCCACAGTGGTCGAGGCACAAGAGCGAACTCAGGGCCCCTTTCAACAATCGGCCCCCGCTCTCACTGCCCCCCCGTTGCTTTCTTGTGGAAGAACTAAACACTGTATATTAGTACATGCTATTCTTTTCAGCTATCTTAAGGATTTCCCTTTGATAAAAGTGCATCCTGGACCTTTATATGAGAGAGAGTAAATCATTCTTAAAGTGAGTAAGAGGGGAAACATCTGCTATATTTATAAACTAAAAATCTTATTTCATTTTCTATTAGGCAACTATAAACTGATTTTTTTAAACTGTTTTAAATATAATAGAAAAAAAATTCTGCCAGCTAAGCGAAGATTCCAACATTTCAAATCAATCTTAGAGGGGAATACATATTAGAAAAGTAGGTTTTGATTTGAGAATATTGGCTCCTTACAGTAGGGGTGTCAAACTCGTGTTCACCGGGGGCCACACCAGCCATGCAGTTGCCTTCAGAGAGCTGAATGTAATTTTAGGACCGTATAAATGTAACTGCTCCCTAACAGTTAAGTGAGAGCTCAGTGCTGCCGCCGGGTAGAAACACGGTGCCGGGCCGGATAAAACAAGGTGGAGGGCTGGTTTCGACCTGCGGGCCTTGTGTTTGCCACCTGTGCCTTAGAGGAAGGAACGAAAAAAGGAAGGTGCCAAAAACATGAAATCAGAGGGACTTGGGTTCAAGCTCTAGTTCTGTTACTTACTAGGTAAGCTTGTATTTTAATCTTCTTGGGATAACTGCCTAATTTCTTTACTTTTTTAAGTTTGTAAATTAAGGACAACAAATATCTAATACAGATTCTGTAAGAATATTTATAAAATAGCTATAATTACTTAAATGCTAAGTCTGTAAGAGTGTATAAAGTAACAAGATAGGACCTTATCCTAAGAAAGGTTACAGGGTTTTAGTTTTATTGCTCCACTCTGAGGGAAAAAAGAGAAAGAAAAAAAATAAGGTCAGAACATGACTGGATGAAAATGAACTGTTTGTGCCATAAAATCTCCTAATAGAAGATCACCTCCTAATACCTATTTGCATGTGGTGCATTTTCCAAGCAGGAGATACTGTCTGTTAATTTGAATGTATAAAACTACCAATATTCCATCACTTTTGTTGGACAAAAAGAGCAATTTCATATGGTTCAAGCTGACATAACCCTTTTACTGGAAGTATACATTCCCTCACATATATACACAGAGGATATCTACATATAAAATATGACAATATGGCTATACCACTACTGTGGTCTAAGATATATTGTTTTAAGCAATACCCCAAGGCAATCTTTTAAGGGCATAGCCTATCCCCAGATGTGACACTTCCTTTGATTCACAAAATGATTTTAAGTGTTCATTAACCTGCTAATAAATACCCTTTCTTTGGCACAGTAATAGGAAGGAAGAGACAAAAAAAAGGAAAGGAAGCTAATTTGCTGATTTGCTATTTTGTGTCAAGCATAGTACCAGTCAATTTTCATTCTTTTTCCCTTTTAATAGTTAAGACAACCATGAGAAGTAAAGTATGATTGATTTCATTTTAGAAAGAGGAAAAACCTAGGTCAACAGCAGGTGAGTTCCACGTTGAGCTTGTGGTTTATCAAGGGGCAGAAACTAACAGCCGACACTATTTGACTCTGACACGCATTTTGTTCCCACTTCAGTCGTCTAGAGGGACGCTTGTGTGTGCAGCTCTTGATTAGTGGGTAAATTTAGTAGTGCCACTCAAACAATATTCCTTTAAGACTGATGCCCCTAAGTAGCTGGTTTTGCTTATATCATTCTACAGACATTTTCAATATTTCTAAAAGATAAAATATTGAAAACAGTGTTCTATAAAATTTTACTTACAAACTAATTCAAATTGGTTTGCTTATTAATGCCATCACATAGACAATAAAGTAATAAAATGGCAGAGTAAAATATACAGAATGACACCCATATACAGGACGACACAGGAGATCAGTGTTAAAACTATGACTCATGTAAAAATAACCTAAATGGTTTGTGGAAGCTGAGTCTGAAAGTCAATGAAGTAATGGGGTGCTACAGAATAGAAATGGCAGAAATCAGAACTCAAAGGATGACTCATCTTACCAAGTAAATGTTTGTATAGTTTACTATTATTGAATTTATTGGGGTGACACCGGCTAACAAGATACACAGGTTTCAGGTGCACGATTCTACAGCACATGACCTGTACACTATACCGTGTGTTCACCACCCCAAGCCTCTGTCCATCACCATTTGTCCCTGCCATACCCTTTACCACACTCTTGTCCATGTCCAGGAGATTTTTTCTTTTTCCTTTTTTGCTCAAGCCCTCTACCGCCTCCCAGTTCCTCCCCTACAGCTGACAGCCTGCTTTCCATCTATGAGTCTGTCTCTGTTTTGCTTGTTAATTTTGTTCACTGGATTCCACATATCATTGAAATCATATGGTACTTGTCTTTCTATGACTGGCTTGTTTCACTTAGCATAATGTTCTCCAGTTGTGTCTATGCTGTCGCAAAGGGTAAGATTTCCTTCATTTTTATGGCTGAGTAGTATTCAGCTGTGTAAATGTACCACAGCTTTTTTACTCACTCAAACTTTTAAATGTCATTCAACTCATGTAAAAATAATCTAAATGGTTTGGGTAAACTGAAGCTGAAAGTCAATGAAGTAATAGTGTGTTACCGAAGAGGAATGCTAGAAATCAGGACTCGATAATGACTCATTTTAACAATTAAATGTTTTGAAATGTTTGTATAGTTTACTACTGCATATTACCCTTATGTTGGAAGGTAAACTTTTAACTTTTTAAAAAAATTTAAAAAGTTAAAAGTTAAAGAGTTAAATTATGGTTTTAAATACCCTTCTATCTGGAAAAAGGGGTGATGCTATGTTAACATACAAGTACGTGGAAGAGTGTCTCTTTGCAATTTATCAAAGCATCTTTACTGATATCAATCTACCAGAGACTAGTTTTATCAGATGTTTCTTCTATGAAAACACAGACATACAGTCCTGAACCATTCCAAGATGGCAGAAATCATGTTCCTGTTTTAGTTGCACATTTTGTAATCTTAACAAAGAGAAACAAAAACAAACCCTCTTTCACTGGCCTGTGCCTACCCCCGGCATCAATAACATGAGGACAGAGCAGCGTCCTCCGTTAACGAGGCAGAAAACTCAAATCTTGCTGTCAAAGTGAGGTGCTGCCTGACACATCCTATAACAAACAACCCCCCTCATCTCAGTGCTGCTCCTGTACAACAGTGAAGGGGAAGATCAGGAGAGGAAGAAAAAGGAAGCAGTACCACACATGAAAAGAACAGAAGCCATTCCTATTAATGAAACATGAGGTTAATAGTAATCGATATCTGTAAATGTCTGTTATTTCTCATGAAACTAAAATACAGTCAAATCTTGGATCTCAAACGTCTCCCATCTCAAACAATTTGGTTCTCAACCAAGTTGTCCTTGGAAAAAATGTCTCAGTTGTCGAACAAAACTTTGGTTCTCAACCTAACCACTCTTTCATGTTAATACAGTATTTCTAATGGGAAAAAATGATTTGGCTTTTGAACAAACTGCTTCTCAAACAGCCCTCTGGAACGAATTAAGTTTGAGGACCAAAGTCCCACTGTAGTACAACTGATACTAAAATTTCAATGAAAAGAATTTAATGTTTTTTTTTTGTGGGTGCCAATGAAACTTCAACGCCTTATCACGAGGCCCAGACGGGGTAAGCAGTGCGGCTCTTCCTTCTGAGAGCAGGGCTCCACACTGGCCGAGCGATGCCCCTACCTGTGCCGTGGGGCACCTCTGCTGGCGTATTCGCTGGGGCGTGGGCCCCGGGAGGGATCTGGACTCCAGTGTAGCCACTCGGCGGCATGCTGCTGGGGTCGTAAGCTGAAGATGGCGGCGGCGGTGGCTGAGTGGGCAGAGAGGCTGCTCCAAGGTCTTCACTGTCTTCCACATCTATTAAAGAACATACATGCAGAGTTAAACTACGTATTTTGAAATAAAAGTGCTGAATATTCTCATTTTGCTATGCAGGCACGATAGATCTTCAAATGCAAATCTATTTAATGCTGTTGATAAGCAGGCTCTATCTTTCAAAAAACAGTTTTAAGTATTTTCTAAACACTTAGTTATGACCGACAATATGATTATCACTTCTGTTAATTCCAATTCTATACAATCTGTGCATATGGTACATTTTTCCTAAAAAATATATCTTTTAAATCCATTCCTTAAACTTGTAATAAAAAATTGACATTTTTAGCAAAACATGTCACTTTTATGCTACTTTATAAAAAGTCTATCTTCTGAAGCTGCCTCTTTTTACTTGATAGCTATTATAAATTAGCAATTAAATGACCATCTGTGGTTTGTTGTCCAAATTATTAAGTCAATCAACAGCAACAAAAAGAAATGAAGTTTCACATTCAGCTACTTATATAAAAAGGAGTAACAAGAGACTTTGCTTTAAAATGCAGATTTTTAAAATATGCTATATATCATGAGCTGAATTTGAAACTACTTAGAGGAAATTACCTTTTGATAGTCTGTTTAAAATGACAGTGAGTCACTTTTGGGAATCTTATCACTTCAAAATAAAGTAAATGCAAGCTAGAACTACAGATTTCTGAAACATATTTGTTTCCTATTTAATTTTTAAATAATTTTTTGTCTGATCATCAATATGACATGTTCAATATAGATAGTTTTATTTTATTTTTTAAGATTTTTTAAAAAATAAAAATCTTAAAAATTTTTTATTTAAACAATTTTATTTTTTTGAAGATTATATTTATCTTTAGAGAGAGGGGAAGAAAACGAGAAAGAGAGGGAGAGAAACATCAATGTGTGGTTGTCTTGCGCATACCCCCGCACAGAGGGGCCTGGCTCAAAACCCAGGTATGTGCCCTGACTGGGAATTGAACCAGCAACCCTTTGATTTGGAGGCTGGCAATCCATTCACTGAGCCACACCAGCCAGGACCAATACAGACACTTTTAAATAAACGAAAGTAATCTACCTACTACTCTGAGATACTCATTTTACTAAGTTAACCCTGTAGATGTACTTATACTGTATATACAATAATTTCCTCCTATATTAGAGAACTCCAATATTTATACATTCTGGGAAGGCGAAAAACCCCACCGTTTAAAGGCATGGCGAGTAACGAAAAGTTGGTGGAAACCAGAGGGAAGATGGTCCTTGGGAGAAGAAATCTCTCCAGGTAAGAACTCCTTTTTCGTGTCTTTTCACTTGTACAAAGGAAGTGCTGCAGACAAGTGAGTCTTAAAGTGTGCACGTGAACCCCAACGAAATACCTGCATGGCCCTCAACTATGTCCGCACACTCGGGGAAGATTCCAGGGAGCTTGAGAAAGCAATGCCTTCAAGATGAAAGAAGAGAGGCAGTGTTTGAGGTCAGGCAAGTCAACTGCCTGTTATGGCAAGAATCAAGACTTCACAGAGAAAAATAAAAGAATGCAAAGGAACTACAAGATTATTTATTTATCAGCAATAACAATTAATATAAATCCGGGGGAAGGGAGAAAAAAATGTGACCAGAGTCATGAGAAAAAGAGTCGGTAAAAAAACAGCTCTCAAATGACCCAGACATTGAACTGAACAGAAAATAACTTAAGACTAGGTACTATATCATAGAGAAAAATATGCTCATAATGAATGGAAAAGGAAAAACTCACCGAAGAAAACTCTAAGAGGGTACAGAAACAAACGAAACCAACAACAAAAAATGACAAAAATACTAGGCTTGAATCTGGCTACAGCAATAATTACACTAAATGTAAATGGACTAGACAGTATTTGGAAGACTGATGTTGACAGACTGAAAAGAAAAAGATACCTGTGTGCTTTAAGACTCACATGTTTAAAATAAAAGGATGGACACAGGTATACCATGGAAATACCAAACAGACAGAACCTGAAGGGTTTGTTTTAGTAATAGACAATACAGATTTCATGCTGAAATGTTTTCTTTTACATTTTTTATTTTTTAGAGAGAAGAGAAGGCAGGGAGAAAGGGAGGGAGAGAAACATCCATCGGTTGCCTCTTATACATGCCCTGACCAGGGACCAATCCCACAACCTGGGCACATGCCCTAACCAGGCACTGAACCAGTGGTGATCTTTTGCTTTGCAGCATGACTAAGCCACACCAGACAGGACATCATGTCAAAAAAATATTAACAGATACAGTGGGATATTTCATAATGATAAGGTTAGGTAATTAACAAAAAAATAAGTAATTACAAAGCTGTATGTGCCTAGTAAAGTTTCAAATAAAACAAAGACAGAACAAGTAAATACTCACTACATTAAATAGTATATATATTTACAAGGCTTTCCAGACATACATACATGCATATATAAAATAGCTCTGCAGAAATTCAGAAGAAAGAGATCACCAGGTAGGCAAGAATCAGGTAAAGAAAGAAGAGCATTTGAAGAGGACGGCGCAGTTTTACGTAAAGAAAGAGAAGAAGGTACTTTCTGGCTCTTCTGTGGTTGTAATAAAGGGTTTAAATAGCTGCTATGGACCTACGCGGTGTCTTCCACCCCAAAATTCATATGATGACTCCTTAATCCCCAATGTGACTATCTGGAGACAGAATCTTTAAAAGGCAACCAAGGTTAAATGACCTCATGAGGGTAGGGCCCTGATTCGATAGGACGATGGCCTTAAAGAAAAAAGATCTCTCTGTGTCTCTCTCCAGCTCGTGAGACCTGAGAAGGGGCTGCCTGAAAGCCAGGAAGCTTGCTCGTACCAACAACCAACCAATCCCTGACAAGTCTTGATCGTGGACTTTCCAGACTCCAGAACTGGAAGAAATCAATACATGCCTGTTCCTTAAGCCACCCTGGTGATGGTATTTTGTTACGGAAGCCTAAGCCAATTAAGACAAGAGCGGACAGGAATAAGAAGTAAAACTGGTAAAGAAGGTTGGAGCCAAATTGTGGAGAGTCTTGCTTAGCAAGTTAAGAATCTTGGATTTTTTCTTGTGAACACTTATGTGCCGAAAGTAGGACTGACACAAAACATTCCTGATTGTAGCTGGTATTAAAGTAGCAAAAGAAGTATGTAAAACATTCTCATAAATTAAATGAAAAAAATGAGAAATTGTGTTGTGACAATTTACTTATAATCCAGAAATGTAACCATGCTTTATATGATTCTATTTTAAACACTTAATCAACAACTATAACAACACAATATATTATATTATTCGTGCTGCAGTGTTAACGTAGAAAACAAAACTTGGCATGAGAAGGTCAAGTTGCAAGTTCTAGTTCTTCTTCATTGTGGTTCTATGACCTTAGTCCGGCTTCAAAACCCACGGGGAACCTCAGTTTCATCATTTGTAAAACAGGAACTATTTAAACTGTCTCTTAGGGACCTTTGAAGGTCTGGGATATACGAAAGTAATTTATAAACTTTAAGGCACTCTATGAATGCAAGGCATTTATTACATAAGACAACTATACGAGGCATTCTATGTGAAAAAGGCTGTTTAGAGATCAGACAGAAACATATTATGAAGTATGCTCAGGAGCAGACAGCAAAAGTTAACTTGAAATGTTTCATGAAAGTCTGATCTCTAGAGGATGGACTGCAAAATAATTTACATAGAGTAGTCACATGTAAAACAACAGAGTGCCTTTTTCACTGAGTGGCATTATAAAATTCTAAATAGTCCTCTGAATAAATAAATAAAACACAAAGATTTTCCTATCTTTCTAACTTTTTCCTTGGTCTTTTAAAGGAAAGTTTATTGTGGTATAATTGACATACAGTAAAATGTGCACTTCTAGGGGACCCAGTATTGACAAACTTATGCCATGTGTAACCACCCCCACAGCCACAACCAGAATATTCCTGTCATCCCCAAACCTTTTCCTGTTTCTTTCTAGTAAATCCCTTCTTTTCACCCCAGACACTGACTGATCTGATTAATGTTCCCAGAACACTGCCTTTTCCAGAATGTTACATAAATGCAATCATATATATGCAGCCTTTTCTGGTTGGCTTTGTTGACTTAGCAATGCTGCTTTTAAAGTCAGACCCCACTGCTGCAAAAATCAGCCGTTCATTCCCTCTGACTGCTGAGTGGTACTCCTCTACAAAGATGCTCCACAGTCTGTCGGCCCATTCACAGACTGATGGCATCTGAATCATTTTCAGTTTCTGGCAATTACCAATAAAGATGCTATGAATTAACATTTATGTAAAGATCTGTGCATGGACATGTTTGCATTTCTCCTGGGTAAACAAATACCTAGAAGTGGGACTGCTAGATCATATGCTGAGTGTACTTTTATTTTTATACAAAACTGTCAACCTGTTTTCCTTTTTCTTTTCTCAAGAGCAATGTTCCAGCCACTTGGCAATCTTGTCAGCACCTGGTACTATCAGCTGATTAGATTCCAGTAGCTGTGTAAAGTATCTTGCTACATTCTTAATGTGTTTTTCCCTAAATACTAAAGATTTCAGCACCTTTCATATTCTTATTGGCTATCTATTCTTTTTAAAATAATGTATGGAAATATTCAAAACATAGCTGTTGTATTTTGAAAGTGGTTACTTATCCTGCAATGAACATGTATCTCCACGCAGAACTGCAACACAACTGTAATCTGAAAAACTCTGAGGGCGGCACACCTATGCAGACATTATTAAAAGGCCTTAAAAGAACTAAAATATCATTCACTTCATCAGTACACAAGCACTCACTGGGCACTGATTGAGAAAATTTTTAAAAAATCTAACAGGGAGAATTTCCATAGAAGAACAGTGCCCGCAAGCCATCCCCAGTACCGGGGCCAGCTGGTTTCACATACTTACACACACCAATTCCAGGAAGTACTTGAACAAAAGATAATTCCAAGGGTATTTAAAATGTTCCAAAGCAGAGGAAAACACCAGTAACTTTCAGATTATATTTATGAAGTGTAAAATTGATACCCAAAAGTAAAACTGCAGCCAATTTTACTTATGTCAATACAAAAATCCTAAATGATATAGTCGTAGCAAATTAAATCCATCAGTATAATTTTAAAAATTACATCATGGCCAAGTGGGGTTTATTATACAATGTAAAGTTGGCTCGATGTAAGACAACCATTTAATAGAATTCACTATAGTAACAGATCTAAGGAGATGGATTAGACTGGAGTTGGCCAACTATGGCCAGTGGGTTGACTGCCTGTTTTGTAAATAGTTTTATCAAAACATAGCCATATTCATTTGGTCACATATTGTCTGTGGCAGCTACCTCTCCAGTACAAGAGTACAGTCAAGTAGCTACAACAAAGACCACATCACCTACGAGTCTAAAATACCTACTGTCCGCCCTGACTGGCATGGGCCAGTTGGTTGAGCATCCTCCGGCAAAGTAAGAGGTTGCCGGTTCACTCGTTTACTCAGTCAGCGAAGGGTGGTGGGTTCGGTCCCCTGTCGGGGTACCTGCGAACCACAACCAACTGATGTTTCCCTCACGCATCAATGTTTCTCTCCCTTTCTTCCTCCTTTCTCTTCTCTCTAAAAATAAATAAAATCTTTAAAAAAAATTTACAGTCTAACCCTTTAAGAGGAAGTTCACTAACCCATGGATTGGATAATCATCTTCACAGATGCCTAATAAATGCAAAAATCATGACATTTTCTTAATTCAGAGAACAGTGGCTTTCATTGTAAGGGTCAATTTCCTATGTTTAATCAGTGAAAACAAGTAAAAAATGTTTTTCTTTTTCATTACTCTTTAACTGAAAGACCAATGAAATAATGAGACCTTTATTTTTTCATGATTTAATTGTATAAAACCACTCATTATGAGGTGGTGAAATTTTCCTGTACATATTAAGTAACAAAGTAATACAGAAAAAAAAACTAGGTGCAGAACAGTGTGTGTATTACCAATGGTGTGAAAAAAGGAGGATATATATTCCTGCTTATAAATTCATAAAAAGCATCTCTGTAAAGATATACAAAAAACTAAAAAAGAAGTATTAAGTGATTGGGGTTACGGCAGGATCTGGGAATATGAGGAATATGGTGGAAATGAGAAATTCACTGATTTTTTAGACACTCTATAAATTTTGAACTATATGAATGTATTATCAACCCCCTATCTGCTAAAAAAGCTCAAACAGATTCAGAAAATACAATATGGTATCCTTTGGTTTTTATTTTATTTTTTAATTAATTTATTTATTTTTAGAGAGGGGAAGGGAGGGAAAAGAGAGGGAGACAAACTTCAATGTGTAATTGCCTCTCACACACCCACTACCGGGAACCTGGCCAGTAACCTAGGCATGTACCCTGACTGGGAATCGAACTGGCGACCCTTTGATTCGCTGGCCCATGCTCAATCCACTGAGCCACACCAGCCAGAGCTATAAATATTTTTAAAATTACAAATGGACTGTCTATTCCATGTAGGCATGATATCTCTCATTCGAGGTAGGAGATAGCCAGCCCTTCTGTTGACAAAGTTTGACATTAGAGGAATCTGTCCAGAAATTTATGATTTTATACCCAATATTCATGAATTTTGGAACTGATGGAGAAAACAAAATTGTGCAGTCCCTTTAGAAAACTTTAAATAAGAATATAATGCACAATTATGATTCTACTAAATCATTTTATTTAGATAAATACATACCATTCTCTTCCTCAATTCCAACAGGCCCTGCTTGAGGAGTCTCTCCATTCTTTAAACAATTATGGATATATGTTGCCTTCCACCTTGCATACTTTCTGTGTTTCACATTCTAAAAGACATATTTTTATATCAGTTAGACTGCAGTAAAAAAGTCAAGAAAATGTACACACATTTGTGATAACCTGTATCATAGTTTTTAAATAAAACCAATTTTTGCACTGAACAGCTCTGAAAGAGGCTGGCACCCACCCCACCCACTGCCAGATTCTACCAACTGTCTAGGGCTCGACGGGCTTCGTGAAAAGCTCTCTTCCTCAAAACATGTGCCTAGTTCTCTTACGGTTCTGGGTTCAGGAAAAGTCTGCAAAGGAAACATGACTGTGGCCTTCGAGTAAAACTGGCAACTTTTATGCACAGAGAGACAGAAAACTAGGCTGGACGAAATTCTAAAATGAAATGTGAAAGATAACAACACCAAATTGAACTGTTTTCACTAGAGAGGAAAAAACTCATTTGTACAAATCCAGGAAAACTAAGATGATGTAGTGGTTAAGACAAGTAAACGAACACCAGACAGATAGTTGGGCGACCTACGCCTTTAACCTACAGCATACTATTGACCAGCTCTGAGTCTCAATTACTTCAGTTCCAAAAAGGGGGAAATAATACCTCATGGGATTGTTGTAAGAACTGGAACTATCAGTGAAGAATCGGCTAGTTGCTTCTTTCCTGCTTTCAAAATTTATGCTATATGCCCTAAAATAAGATACAAATTTGTCTAAAACATACAAGAGTAAAACCACCAGAATTTTGGATGGAATAGTGGTTTTTAGTTCACATAGTTACTGGACCTTTGTGATACTCTTGGGCCAGCAGTACTGGTATCGACTAGGAGCTTGTCAGAAATGCAGAATCTTCAAGCCCACGTCCGATTCTGCAGTGTAAAAAGACTCCCAGAGGATCTGTATGCACATTAGAGTTTGAGAGAATGGCCTTATTATGTTGAAAACTGTAATTTGCCTTCTGCAAAGATGCACCAAGTCTCCTATGACTACAAATACAGCATACAGTTCAGATACTTATTTTATGTGAAATTCTCTAGGTACCCCAGATAAGTACTATCCAGAAACCTAAAAAGTAACCGCCCAAATTACTGAACTTGGGCCATACTTCACTTCCCTTTTTTTATTGAACAACCCTTACATATTCTTTTAAAAAGGGTTCTTTACACCGATTTCCAATTTCTAGGCATGATTATAATTTGTTTTACTTCACAAAGAAGCTTTTCAAAAGAAGTATCCATACTTAAAGTCTTCACTTCATTCAGTTCATTCTAGGGAGAAGTTTCTCTGCATTCTTTTTTGTTTGGTTATTTTTGTAAAAAAAAAAAAAAATCAGAGCATTTCAGTGTGCCCATGCCTTCCAATGCGGGGATCCCACATGTGCCCGCCTCCTAAGTCATCGGTTCACTTGAAAAACTCCTCTTGCGAATTTCACCAACAACTTACTCGCCCGGTAAAACCAATGGACATCTTTCAGGTGTCATCTTACCGAATTTGTAGTAGCACACTAAACACTGGACCATTCCAACACCTGTGAAACACTGTCTATTCCTGGTGTTCATGACACTCTTGTCTCCTGGTTTCCCTTCTATGTCCTTTAGTTATTAACCCTCTGACTCCAGATATTCCCGCACCTCCTGTCCTAACAAAGATTTTAAATGGCTGGACTCAAGCAGTGTGGACTCACGTAGAATTTTAAATAGGAACTGTTTCCACAGAATCAAATACAAGACAAGTAGAAGAAATCCGAATCCCTAACTTCTTGAAAGAAATGGAAGCTCTGGAAACCCCGGGCCCACGTTGATCGGGTATTCATCACCTGAACTACAGAGGCCGTCTCCTTTAGCTGGCGCTGTCCAGTCACCTTCACTCGCTCTCTTTCCAGTTCACAAAGCACATCAGTTGCCGTTTTTGTTCTTTACCTCCCAGTGGGCTACTCACTACCTACCAGACTCCTACAGCATTAGCTCTTCCTTGAATAGGGAACCTTGACCCTATCAAACCTGTGTGTTTTCTCTCGCCTGTTCCTGGCATCTGTATAATTCACTCCCCTATATTCTTCAAGGATTTGCTAAAATGTTGCCTTTTCAGTGAGGCCTTCCCCAACCACCTTATTTAAACTGACTCTTCTTTCTCCACCTTGAGCTTCTCCACGATACTTATTATTTGATATACTATAAATGTTACTTATTGATTTGTTCATGGTCTATCTCTACCACAGCAATATGATTCCCACAAAGGCAGGGGTTTTATGCATCATGGTATTACTAGTGCCTGGAACCATGCCTAATTTATAGCAAACAAATATTTGGTGAATGAGTGGATTTCATGATTTTCTTAAAAAAAAAAAAAATTCAGTGCCCTGTGAAGGTGGCTGTCCGGAAACCATACAGTGAAAAGCACTTCACTGGAGTACTATGTTTGTTTGTTTTTTTTGCATCTAGAAATGCGACTAGTAGTCTCGAGCACAGTTTGACCTGGGCTTTCAGGGGAGGGTCAGCGGACAGGGTTGAGGGTGGCTATGAAAACTCCCTGAATTATATGCAAAAAATGCAATATACATGTACGAGGGAGAGAATCCAAAGCTTTTATAACATTTCAAAGTAGTTAGTGCTATGAAAGAAATTAATAATCTCTAGCTTGGTGGTGACAACACATTTATAGACTCTTAGTGTCTCAACTCTGCCAAGTGTATTGAGCAAACGACAAGGTCTCCACATAACTCCCAGGAACACTGGGCATAATCTAATGAAAATGTTTGAAAAACACATATTCGGCAAGTTTATTATCATAATGACTCAAATATCCAAGTATGTATAATCACAAATTACCTGTATTTCCTAATGGAGATTTATTCAGCATTTTTACACTTTTATATTTTTCAAAGCAACTAAAATTTTGTAAAACAAGTTTTAAAAATAAGAGTAACACTGTATCAAAATACCCTGAATGTAATACACAAATACATAAATTTAACTTACTCTATTTTTACAATAATATTTGGAATGTACATTTCAATGAACCAAAGATGGTAGAAACATTAACTGTTTACTACAAAAATCTACTGGGTAAGAAAAGGAACCAATGTTATCTTTTGAAACAAACAAAAAACAAACAAAAAGCCCCCAGAGTTTTATGAAATAACATTCAGAGAAAAGTTTAAAAACAGTAAAAAGTACTCCCACATACTTTTCACTCAAATTCCCCAACTGTTTACAAGCTTTATCAAGCTACCAATTTACATATACAGGATGGGGCAGGAGTAGGTTTACAGTTGTGAATATACCAAGTTTATTCTTATATTTATTTATTGTATTATTTTCCATACAAACTGTAAACCTACTTTTGTCCCACCTGTACATATAAACATAGTACTTGTGATAGAATGATAAGCAATTTGCTTAGTTCTACACAAGCTTTTTTTCTGTACCCTTTAAGAGTAAGTGGGAAGTCACAGTCCCCTAATGCTTTCATTACCCATTTTCTAAGATCAAGGACAACCTCATACACAATGGTTGCTAAGATCAGGACATGTAACGCTTAGGGAAGAATGCTATCTGATCCACCATCCCAATAAATTCTGTCAACTGTCCAAATAATGTTCTTGGAAGTTACCCCTCCCCTGGGTCTACTTTAGGAAGCGTGCATTATTTAGTTGACATGTCTTCTTAGTCTTTAATCTGAAACAGCCTTTGTTAGTGTTTCGTGACCCTGACATAAAAAAATAAATACCAGCCTGGTTGTAAACGTCTATCAATCTGGATTTGTCTGGTGTCTCCTCACCCACTGTTAGCAGGACTGGCACTGGAGTGATGTGTGTCTTTCTCGGCTGGTCCCGATACTGGTTGTGCTAGGTGTGATGCCTCAGTTACAGTGGTGTCAGACAGGTTTCTCCTTTCTCCTCTACCTCCCCTTTAGAATTAATAAGCAATTTGAGGAAAGATATTTAGAGACTACTGTAAATATCCTCTTCATCAAACTTTCAAGTCACTTGTTTTAAACTCCACTAATGATTTCTAACTTCATCTTTACTTCTATACTTATCACTTAGAATTCTACTGTAAAGAACCTTCTGTATTCCTTCATTTCATTTCACTGTATGTTTCAGTACAGATCCATAAATTCTTATTTTATTCAGTGGCTACTGTCTATTAATATCATCCTTATTTTGATGCTCAAATTGTCTCTGACCTGGACAATGGAAACTCTTTCAACTGGCTTCTGGATACTTTTGACATGTCCCTGTGATTATGTGAACACTTCTTCACTTTCTGGTACAAGAAGGTCCGACTTCATTAGTACTGGTCCTGACACAGGCCTTTTCAGCCCTTTCTACAGGAATCCTGGCTCCTTTTATAGGTGAGGGTATTTAGAACCCCAAAATCGGGCACTCTGGGTGCTCAGTGCTATTGATGCATCCCTGCTTAGAGGCATGTTCAGTACAGAGATACAGTAGCTGCCTTTCATAGACACGTATACACACAACTATCATATACACTGTACATACACAAACACATGCATATATTGTATATACACACATTTGTAGTATACCTATATACCATCTATATACATATATCAATTTTGCTCCATTTATCTAATATATTTAAAAGCAGAAATTATTATGGACCTCTCCAATCCAATCCAATTAAATGTAGTATTTTCCCATCCCATAGTTTAAGTTCTTTCCCCAGAAGTGAGAAACCTGGTTCTCAATATTTACTCATTTGCTCAATCCTAATATACAGAGTAGGCAGTTTTAGAATTGACAACCTAATGTCATCAAGAAAAAGCAAACCTATAAATAACGGTTCAATATTTAACTTTTTTGTGGTAAAACTGACAGACTTTGATATGCATAAATCGATGAGCTCTGACAAATAGATATGCCCCTGTAAAACATACTCCTCTCAAAATACAATATTCCTAGTTCCCAAGAAAGTCCCCTTACATTCTTTTCCAGATCAATCTTCCCTTGACCCCACCCTCAACAACCTAATTTTTTTCACTAGAATAAATCTGTCTTTATATGAAAGGAATCATACAATTGGCATTCTTTTGAGTCTTCTTTTCCTCAGTATAACAACTACAAGACTCATTCATGTTGTAGGCTATACCAGTAGTTCCCTTTTTACATTTTAGTACCAGCACCATTTTTTTATCAGTTCTTCTGTTGGTGAGTATTGGGCTGTTTCCAGCTTTGGGCTATTATGAATAAAGTTCCTATGAGTACTCCTGAACAAGTCTTTCTCTGGACATATGTTTTCATTTCTCTTGGATAAACACCAAGCAGGAATTACTGGGTAAAAGGGTAGGTGTATGTTTAACTTTACAAAAATCTGCCAAATCTTGTCCCAAAGTGGTTATAACGTGTAACATTTTTGCCAAGCAATGTATGAAAGCTCTTGTTTTCCCACATTCTAGCCAATATTTGATGTGGCCGGTCTATTCATTTTAGTTAATTTTGCTGTTTTTGAACTACTTACTCTACTGATGACTAAGGGGGGGTATTAAATCTCCAAGCATGATTATGAATTTGTGTATATTTCCCCTTTATTTCCATCAATCCTTGTTGCGTACGGTTTACAACTCTGCTATTTGGTGAACAGACGTTTTCAACTACAGTATCTTCCTGATGCGCTGAACCGTCTACCATTACGGAACGTCCCACTTTACCTTTCCGAACACGTCTTCTTAGAGTTTCCTTTGTCTAATGTTCACACGGTCACTCAGGGCTTTGCTTACGTAGTATTTGCATTGAATAGTTTCTCATTCTTTCATTTACAAAACACCTGTGTCTCAATACTTAAAAGGCGTATCTTGTAAACAATATAAAGTTAGAGCTTACTTCTTATCTAGTCTGAAAATGTCTATTTTTATATGGTAGTGCAAGCCCAAATTTACATTTATGGTACTGATACAACAGTTGTATTTGGGTCTAAAATTTGCTCTATGTTTTGTTTTAGTCCCATCTGTTTCTGGTCCTCTCTCCTCCCTTACCTTGCCTTCTTTTGCGCTGAGCAAAAAGGAAAAAGGACTCATGGACGTGGAGAAGAGTGTGGTGACTTCTGTGGGGAGAGGGGTGTATGGGACTACATGGTAATGGGAAAAAAGTACTACAAAGATAAAAAACAAATATATACATATAGGTATAATAAGCCTATTTTTATTTAAAAAGGTTTATATATTTTTTAAATAAAAACATATAGTTTTTAAAAAATACATATTTACCTATGTAATATGTCCAATGTACTTCACTCCTCACTATAAATCCAAGTTGCCACCTGGTACTATTTTCCTTCAGACGGAAAAACTCCCTCTCTGCTCTTCGTTCTGTAGATCTTTACTGCACATTTACTAGCAATGAACTAATGGGCCTGAAAATGTCTCAATTTACTTTGCTTTTTGAAGGACACTTTTGCTCTTTATAGAATTCTAAGTTGACAGAGTTTATTTGCTTATTTTTTTCTTTTAGTACTTTGATATGTCAACGTCATTACCTTCCTGCAAACACTTTTCTAAAAAGGGAGAAGTCAACAGCCATCCTTCAAAGCATTGTGACCTTGTGTATAACGCGCTGTTGCCCATGACTGCTCTTTCAAGATTTTCTTTTATCGCTGAACTTCATTGGTTTGACGATGATGTTCTCAGATATAGTTTTCTTTGTATTTATTTTACTTGGGGTCCACTGACCTGCTTGGATCCATAACTTTTTTTTACCCAATTTAGAAAAATATATGGTCACTATTTCTTCAAAATCTTTTCTTTTACATTTTATTTCTGTTCTCTTTTTTTTGGGACTCCAATCACACATGTCGGAACCTTCATATAGTTAATAGCAATATATAATGCAAATCCATTTTCTAAATGAATTCATCTAATACATAAGATTGAGCAATTTTGAATAGTTTCCATTAAAATTTTCATGTATTTGCTGATGTCCTCTCTAAATGCATTACACTAGAACATTATCCATCAACTAATAAAAGCAAAATCTAATTATTTTTAAGCATTTGCTATTGCTAGGTACTTTGCTAAAGGCTTTATATGCATCTTCTCATTTTCTACACAGGACAACTTGATGAAGTAGGTATCACAATTTTCTTCATTTTATACATGCGGGAAGAGGCTTCCATAAGTCAAATAACTTACCCAGTTACGAACTGGCACGTGGAATTTGAAGCCAATGCCTACAGCATTCTGAAGCATTGTGCACTAACACTGCATGCAAAAACACTCCATTTACAATGAATGAAACAGTAAGCGTAGGTGAACACATGCCTTCTAAGTAGATAAAACTCTCCCACTTTTCATGGCTTTCTAGGATAGCAGTAAGACGGTGCGCAATTCAGAAACGTACGGTGTGAAGGGTGCCTTAAACAGACTACCTCCTTCCAGATGGCCACACGTGCACACAGCTGCTCCAGTTGTGTTGCCGCCCTGTTTCTCCAGAAGCGAGAGTCTGGACTGGGACACAAACAGGATTCACCAGGGTCTCCCACAGAGGGATCTAGGCTGAACAAAATTTGGTCCCAGAGCAAGTGCTAGTGTGCAAACTGCTCACCAGTTTGTGACAAAACAATAGAGAAACTGAGTATTTAGGAAACTTAGTGCAAACCAGGCATGTATTCTGCACGTCTTCTTTAAGTTTCATCTTTCTAGTAATTCGATTATTCCTTGTATTTTCTAAAACAGTCAGTCTGCAAGAGACTGCAAGTTAGGGGAAAAAAGCTGGACCTTCATCTCAGGGTCTGAGAACTGCTCTGGCTGCAGCATCTGGGGACAAGGTACTTGTCTGGCCCTCAGTTCTCCCACTGTGACTCGCAGTTGAGAAGATGGAACAAAATATACTTAAAGCATCAAAATATACTTAAAGCAACAAAATATACTTAAAGCAAAATATACTTAAAGTACAGTGCCAGGCAGGTGGTAGAAGTGCACCCCATTCCCTGTATTTTATCATTACCAGACCACCTGTCATTATAGTTATTTTGCTTCTTTTTCCAAGTGAGAACACAAGGTCTGTGATGGCGGAAACACATACCCTATTCATTTGATTCCTTCAATTAGCAGAAACTCAAGAGATTAAGAGTAGCATTATCTTTAGTAAGTGATTTTCATCTTTTTCTATATTAGCAGTATTAAGTCTAAACCAAACACTATAAAGGAAAAAAAGTAAAAATGATGTGTTCCTAAGACATTGCTAGAAATAATATAAATCTAAAATACAAAAGATAGCCTATCAATAATTGATAACAGAGTAATGAAGAGGTAAGAAAATAGTAAGAAAACAAAATGTATTTTGAACATTTCTTTCTTTATAATACAAAGTTAAAATTTATTCTGGTGACTCTGTAGCTAAAACTGGGACACTGAATCCAAGAAGCTACAGGAATGCTAGAAGTCTGTATATCAACAAATTTAATTAAATACTAAGATGGAATTACGTAAGGCACAGTTAGGAGAGTTCAATATGTATACTTCAAACTAGATAGGAAAGTTGAAAAACAGAACAGTGGCAGATAAAATACACATATATGAACAGTTGAAGACTAAAGATAATACAGACTTTATTTAGTTTTGTGCAACTGTGAGTGAGTAAGAACATGAAATTAAAAGGGGAAAAAATTCAGGAAATGGACCAAAATACTGTGAGTAATTGAGATCTACTACACTTCAGAAGAGTTATGAATGTTCTGAGTAAACAGGTCTAAACGTTATTTCTAACTACAGGTAGAAAAATAAAAAGCTAAACTATTAACAACTTCTGAAATTCTAACTAGCCCCTGTCTTTACTCAGTGTGCAAACTGCACTTAACCCCGAGTCAATACATGTACTGTGTCCTCCTCACAGAGCTGAGGCTTATAGGAGGAAGAGCTGAGAGAATGGGGACAGCCATACAAGGTCCAGAACAATGTAGCTGAGACTCGAAGAGAAGGTAAAACCTAAAGCAAGCTAAACATGCAAAGTTCTCGGTAGCGAAAGCCAGGGGGACGGTAAGCAGACGGGCCTGACGAACACGAAAGAGGATGAAGCTGCACTGAAAATGAGAAGTCCCCAGGTTCCTCATGGAGCGATGACAGCGGAGAACAGGATGTGCAGAAAGAGAACTGGAAATAATCACGTGAATTGGAGTAATCTAGCTGGTGAACCAGTGGCTTTTGTAAAACAAACAAACAACACAAACAAAACACACACACACACACACACACACACACACACAGAGAGAAAAACCCTCTTATATTTTAAAAATAATTTAATTAGAAGACCAACAGTCTTTATGTACAAATGTCACAGAGATGGCCTCAGGCATTCAGCGTGCTCACCCCTACACTATGTCACCTACCTTTGCTCTCCTCTCTTCCCAGTAGGATTTGTTCTGACCTGACTCACTCTTCTAATCTGAGGCCCATTATTCTGTTTTGCGTGCCTGATACTCTCCAAACTATACTGAACTACCTAAAGCTTTCCATAATGCCATGTTTAAGTCAGCACGACATCCTCAAGTATCTAGTGTAGAGCCCCATACTTCTACAACGGAGTGGAGAGGAAACCCAGATCAGTAGTAGGAGATGGGAGTAGAGAGGGAACTGAACAGTGTGCATCCACCAGGCCTTCAGAACACAGAACAGGCCACCCGCTGGGAAGCATTTCAGGTTTCCCCACTCCGGGTCTCGGTTTCCTCTCATACTCCTCTGTCTCAAACCACACAGCAGTGGCTCTCAGTGGGCCCTGACCCACACACTAGAAGGAGTTTTGGAAATACCTGGGGTGCTTTCAGGTAGTCTGAATGCTGGGGAATGCCATGTAGGCAAGGGCCAGGGATGCTTGGTGTTTTCAAACAAAAGAAACAATCACACGAATAGCTGTCCCTCATTCAGCACAATTTTGAAATGTCCAGCACAACTCTGCCAATGTAAAACCCAGCTTTTAACCAACGAGCCTTCATTTCACAGACAGACATAAAGAACTTTTTGGAGTTTTGATAAACTGTTTTACAAAAATGCAAATATCTCACAGATTATACTGTTTTGTTTGGAACTTTACTATGAGCTGTTTATCATTTTGAAAAAAAAAACAACAACAACCCTATATCACAGAAAGCAATGTCCTCCACAGATTTCAAATGACCAATACGGCATGCCGTCATCAGTCCCACTGCGGTGCTTTTCCTTCTCCCTACCTCTCTGTGGATTAGTGTCTCCCTTTGCAGAGGACAAACTTTCTTGTGACAGTAACTCCCAGCAACGCTTGTCACTTAGCCTCGGCTTCCTCTTGTATAAAATGAGTGTGCACTCTACTTACCTTAGAATGATTATGAGAAACACATCAATAAACAGTTTGTGTAATACCATGTTCCATATGTATTTTGCAACAGAAACAAATCATACACAATATTTCTCAGTAGAAATGAAATAGAAAAAAGTCCTAAAAAAGTCTCTGTCTGCACTATGTTTACCAAATATCAGTGAAGAAACCTAATAGCATAAAGGTTTAGTAATATTTAAACACTTAATAACACGAAACTCAGAATCTATGTTGCTCAATACAGTAGCTGTGCATTTGCTAACGGGTAAAATACATATTTGAATTTAAAGAACTTATTACAGTAAGTATATATAATTAAAAATGTCTTTTGCCTATACTTTCTAAATTGTATAGCGAATTTAAAATTCAACTTTCTGCTTACATTACATTTCAGACAGTTATGCTGCTCCAAATAAACACGGTCATAATAAAACTGAGTAACAGCAACAGCACTCATCTTCAGCTATTAAGACAATGAAGAATACACACTCACTTCATCAGTGAGTTCTCCAAACACCGTTAAGACATCTATTAGGAGACTTGCAGTGTAGAAGGACTTGATCATGTTTCTGGAAGAGAAAAGAGAGCTAGTCTAGTTTAAAGCAAAAACATCAAGATGCAGAATTAGTCATGTGGCTACAAGAAAAAAATCCCAATGTTTATCAAAGCATTCTGAAATTAATATTTTAAATGAAGTCAGATTTTAAGAATATAATGAAGCTCCTCCTGTAACCTGTTATTAGGAGAAAGTGACAACACTCATATAAAGGTACATATGGTACAGTAAGGACTTTTGGTGAACATCTGATCTTAGATAATACAATTACAGTATTAGCTAAATGCATATAGAGCCACGAGAATTTCTTTACATTTAAGTATCATTACAATAATGACAAATTGTTTGAATTAGTGGAGTGGGAGTTCTTAAAATCAGCATCCCAGAATCAGGCTGTTTTTGGCTAAAATCAACTCTTAAGATTTTGAGAAATGTGAAAGAATGGCCCCAATTAGAGTACATTTACTGAAAACATAAATCTGCCCTGGGTCAGAATCATCCTGAAATTCTAAAAGTAATTTTTATAAATCTGAATCATTTAATTAGGAAGTCAGAAAATGTTCAACCAAAACTGGATAATTCTGGCATAGAGTAGCTAAACTTACCACTTTGTTTTCTTTTGCTTTACTTACTTGTGAAATCGTGCAGCCCGATCTTCGTTATCTGCATACAGAAACATTTTCAAAGCATAATTCTCCACATGGGCACAACCAACTATTTCTTGACTAACAGCTTCATTATCACCCAACTGTTTCTTAAGCTAAAAGAAAATCAAATACAAAGCTTATAATTTTGGACTTACTGAAATATATACTTAAGTATAAATTATCCTAATAATCATTTTAAGTAAATTATTTTATATTTATTTCAATAAAAGGCTTATCAATGAATTCTTGCAAAGAAAAAAACTGCTCTGCCTCAGTCCAAAATATTTCAAACAAAACCTATGTTCACAAAATTTTAAAGGAACATGCATATGATAACCTGAAAGTATAATTTAGCTCTAAAAGTCAAAATAACCAAGAATACAAAGATACCACATCCAAGTATTTACTTTAAAGCATCACACATATTTCAAAATAATATATTCTAATATACTATCAATACCCTAAAATTGGAATTAGAAAATTTTTCCTAATCATGTATAACTTAAAATTTTAATTTATTCCCGTTTTAATTTTTTCTTATTAAATTAAAAAAATAAGATTAAAAGGAGCACTATATCCTAAAATAGTATCTCTCAGAGCACATGGGTAAAGAGAGATTTCTAAGTAAGGTATATGAGGTCTGTCCAGAAGGTATCCAGCCATGTAAAATGAAAAAGAGGCATTTATTGAAGAAGAAACAAGATACAAAAAACGTTATACATAGGGCAATAATGTCTTAGTCCCCTTCAAAGTAGGCACCTTGAGACCAACCACAGCTCTCCCAATTGCCACCAGCTGCCTTGTTGTATTTTGCTGAATCTCATCAAAGGTCTGACACCTCTTCCCTTTCAAAGCTGATTTTAGTTTTGGGAAAAGCCAAAAGTTGCAGGGCTCCAGTTCTGGGATGTACCAGGGCTGAATCACCTGGGTGATTTGAAGTTATGCCAAAAAACTTTGCATGAGACATGATGCATGAGCAGACACACTGTCATGATAAGCTGCCGATCGCCAATTAGCTGTGGCCTTCTGAATCATCTGAACAGTTTTCTGAGGGAGAATGTTCAAGTTTCATACAAAATTTGACGCAGATTCGTTGCCCTACTTGCTCAATCATTTTGAATGTGACGGCCACACAATGAACACGCTCACTCAATGGCATCTAGCGCCCCCACTGACTAGTACAGTGAGGTCATCATTGTTCGTGCATGGGCATTCCAGTCCACTCTCCTTGACTGCCAGGTTACATCTATGTTGCATGATCTGTTTTCTTTATATTAACGATGGCTGGGCTTTTTCCAGACAGGCCTCATAGATGACAAACTTAGAGAATTAGATTATGAAAGTTTTAAAAAACTTAGACAAACATAAACCTCAAATCAACACAATTTACAACTATGTAAATTTCTAGTCAGTATATGCTTTTCTTTATACATACTATAAAGTATTCAAAAAACAACACACTAAATTCCTATATTTTACTCAGACCGTCACATTGAAATAAATGACTTTCTGAAATATTAAATATTAGCACCATACTACTGCTTTAAAATTGCTTTTCTCAAAGACATTATAAAATAAAAAGCTATATTTAAAAAAGGCTCAGGATTTTTCTTCTTTTTAAAATTTTGGTATTTTTTAATGATTATTTTTTTATCCTTACCCAAGGACATACTCACTGATTTAGAGAGAAGAGGGAAGGGAGGGGAGGGAAGGGCGGGGGGAGAGAGAGAGGGAGAAAGAGAGAGAGAGAGAGAGAGAGAGAGAGAGAGACAGAGAGAGAAACATGGATGTGAGAGAAAAATATCAACTGGTTGCCTCTGGTATGTGCTCCGACCAAGACTGAAGCCACAACCCAGGCAGGTGTCCTGACCAGGAACTGAACCCATGGCCCTTCAGTCCATGAGATGACACTCCACCTGAGCCACACTGGCCAGGGCAGGATTTTTCAAATTTCAACAAAATAAATATTCTCACAATTACAACAGAATAAATTAATGCCCAAAAGGGATTTAATGTTGCTTAATACAACTAGGCTTTAATCAGAGTAACTTTCAAAATTTATAAACAACCTGAGAAATTATACACTGGTATCGCTCCATAACCTGTGAAATTCAAAGTGACCAAGAGCTGGAAAGAGAGACGACTGGTATCTACTTCATTGTTCCTTTCACTAAATAAATAACCCATTTCAACCATCTGCATTAAATCTTATTTACAAATATAAAGAATAAGTATTTTTCTAAGATTGAAGGTTAGAACAGGTTCATCACTAATGAAAGGATGACTCAAAGGCCACCTATAACAATATGGACCAAGATATAATGGTATATGCAAAGATAGTGGGACTATTTTGAATTTTGTTTATAACTCTCATGATAAAAAAAGCTAAAAAAACAAACAAACTGTGTCTATTTTTTCCTCAGCTATGATAACACAGCTGATTGCTGCCAAGGGAAAGAACTAAAATGACAACACATAAATACACAAATGAAATAAAATAGCATTTTAAACATGGATCAGAAAACAAATGATCACAGTTTAACTCACAGCTTCTAACTGATCCATGAGCTTTGATAAAAATTTACGACATTCAGGAGTTTTACTATCAATCTTCATTCCAGTTTGCATCGCATATAAACGACCTACAAAAAAAGAGAAATGAATCTTATTTACAAATATAAAGAATGATAGATATTATTCTAAGAATGCAAAAAATTCATGATGTAATAACCAATTTTTACTAAGTAAGGCATTTTCTTTTGGCGTGTTAAA